>MCJB01012396.1:0-33582 GCA_002018475.1 Nicotiana obtusifolia
ATATATATATATATATATATATATATATATATATATATATATATATATATATATATATATACATATATACACATATATGTATATATATTTGTCAGTTTCTTACTTAAACTATTCGGTATCTCCAAAATCCCAACTGAACTATATTGCCCTTCGTATTAAAACCCCCTCGTCACTGACCTGACATAACATATGTAGATACACGCTTGGGAGCGCGTGGTAGCTGCAAAAAGCCATCAAAATGGCCCACCTAACAGAAAATAATGGCTAATTAGCCTAACCCTCTTTTAATTTTATTTTTTTAATAAATATTCTCCTTATTTCAGTTATATCCATCTTTCTTCCTCATTTTTCACCATTCTTCCTTATTTTTTCACCTTTCTTCTTTGTTTTTCACCTTATTTTTCATTTTTAAACTTTTTTTCTTCAATTCTCCATATTGATTTTCTTTGAAAATTTTTTCCCTCTCTTGTTTCCTCTGAAATTATGTATTCTCTTTCTTGTTTTAGTCTTTTTTTCATGCCTTACATATATTGTTGAAATAATACCAATTTAAATATTCTTATTAAACTCAACACCTTGTAAAGAATAAAGTTGAATCTCTTGAACCTTGTTTATATAATATGGAATTAAAGAATGTAATTGCCGGGTAATTGATTTTTTATTTGCGAAATTTTATTTTGTGTAATTTTTTTAATGTAATATCAGATGACTTTTAAGAAATGCAACATTATATATTATATTTTAACTGTGCTACAAAGTACATATAAATAAGGACTTATCAATTGGATTCTAGCATAAAGTACAATCACAATTAAACCTAAAATTAACACAATATATTAGATATTATTTTGGCCAAAATTTCTAGAATTAATCAATCATTCTAGAGTAATACATCTTGAGTAAACTATATAAAAAAAACTTTGTACAAATCATAAGTTAATATAGTTAGACAGACGTACCTTTAAAAGTCCAATACGGAGTTTTAATATATAGGAAAATATAGTTCAGAGAGATTTTGAGGACACCAGATAGTTTAAGTAGCTAACTTACAAAAAAGCAATAGTTTAGGCGGGTTTTAGCCTAAGTTAAATAGCCACGTGTAGTGCTACATGGCACATTTTTTTAGCGATAAGGAGCGTGTACTAAATGCACCTCTAAGAATGCAATGAAGGAGTTTTAATATGAAAGACAATATAGTTCAGGAGGGTTTTGAAAACACCGAATAGTTTAAGTAGCAAACTGACAAAAACTTGATAGTTTATGAGGATTTTAGGGTATTAACTCTTTACTCTTTGCATAAAAAGCTATTAATATGAGGCGAATATAAGGTAAAACTTGAAGATAGAGCGATGACTTGGTACAACCAGTTAAATTACGTAAAAATTCCTGAGATGTGTTACATTTCTGAATTAACCTCGGGATGAGATTAGGAGCTGGTAAGACAACAAGCTAGGGGGACTACATCTGAATCAAACCACTGCGACCTAATGATTCGATCCAATGGAAAAGGAAAACACGGTGATGAAGATGGTCATGTACCTGTCATTCTACAACGATACGTTGCACAGAAACTACTTACGACCATGGATTCATTATCATGAAATGAAAGGAGGAGGTCACATGTTGGCAGATAAAATCATGAAAACATTCTTACTTGCATTTTTACCTCCTTTAATTATTTGTATATCTCGAATTTAAGGATAACTAATTAATGCTGTTTAGATCTTTATCCCGACACACTCAGATTCTGCTACTAATTAAGAATACACCGAGAGACAATAAAGAATCAAGACACTGAAGAGGATATAAATATAAGTACTCTTTGGTTTTAGCCTACTGGATGGAGTGTGTACTACCGAATAACGTTAATCACAACTGGATGGTTCTTTGGTCATGGACATATATATTGTCTTTGGAGGATTCGATTCCCCTAACTCTAGATTCAGTGACTGAATTGTTGGGCGCATGCCCATGTTGTCCAATCAAAGACCCAATGGTCTAATCCTTTTTTTTTAGTTTTCATTTCTATTCGGAATTGAATTCGGTTTTTATTCTTATTTAGAGTTGGTTTTGGCTTTAAGAGAAAGCACCACTCTTTATTTATAAATAGGATAACTTTGAAGAATTGTTCGATGCTCATTGGTACAAGTATTTGAAAGACTTAAGCACATAAGAGTGGTTTGGTTTTTGAGAGAGTTTTCATCAAGAGAGAAGAAAAGTATTTGTTTTACTGCAGATTTTTATTCCGACCAGCCAACTTTAAATCACATTTTCTGATAACTGTTGGATCAGGCAGAAAGTTTGACTGAATGTTCGTAACATCTTGATCTTTGATTTGAACGGTGGAGATCAGATTTTGAGACCCGTAGAATCTTATTTCAAGCCCCGAACAACAGCTCTATTTTTGTGACTTCTCCTCCTTCAATTGATTTGTTGTTGCTCTTGTTGCTATTGTTGCTCCGTGTTTGGCACTTGTTGTGTAGTCAATCTGAAAAACTTTTGTAACCCTGAGCTTTTTGGATCTTTGTGATCCCGTAGTTTTTACCTTCGATTTGAAGGGTTTTCTACGTTAAAATTTGGTGTTCTTTATCTTCTTTATTTTTGGGTTTTCCTCTTCCTCGATATAACAGTTAAGGGGCCAAATATGTCTTCAAGTAGAGGAAATATTGACAGGCTTCATGCCTGCCAATTTTTTGCAAAATTCATGTTTATCTGCAACCACCGCTTTTGTCAGCATATCCGAAGGATTTTCATCAGTGTGTATTTTCTCAACCTCAAATAATTTCTCTTCCATGGTCATTCTTATCCAATGATACTTTCTATTTATATGTTTGGTCTTAGAATAAAAAGTGGAGTGCTTGGTGAGACATCTAGCACTCTGATTATCACAAAATAATATGTACCTTGGCTGCTCAAAGCCAAGATCATTTATAAACTCCTTCATCCACAATAGTTCTTTGGCACCTTCTGTGACAGCAATATATTCGGCTTTTGTGATGGTTAGAGCTATACATTTTTGTAGATTAGGTTGCCAAGAAAGAGCTCACCCTGCAAGAAGCGGATCTTGAATTTTCAAGATTGCCTCCTAAATCAGAGTCTGTGTAACAAATAAGTTCAGGCTTGTCATTGCCAAAGCACAACTTCAAATCTGCAGTACCTTTCAAATACCTTAATATCCATTTTACTGCATCTCAATGTTCTTTTTCAGGATTAGAAAGGAGTCTACTAATAGTACCAACGGCATGTGCAATATCTGGTCTAGTGCAAACCATAGCATACATCAAGCTACCAACGACAGAAGAGTAAGGAATACGAGACATCTTTTTTTTCTCTTCTTCAGGAGATGGACTCTGACTAATACTCAATTTGAAGTGTTTAGCAAGAGGAGTACTAACCACTTTTACATTCGTCATCTTGAACCTCATGAGTACCTTCTCAATGTATTGCTTTTGGGACAAAAATAACTCATTTATATCTCTGTGTCGGTGAATTTGAATGCCCAAGATTTTCTTTGCTGGTCCCAAGTCTTTCATCGCAAACGATTTGCTTAATTGCTTCTTAAGGACTCAATTCTGGATTTATTCTTGCCAACAATAAGCATATCATCTACATAAAGCAATAAGATAATAAGATCATCATCAGAGAACTTCTGGAAGAATACACAGTGATCTGAAGAAGTTTTCTTTGTACCCTTGTTTTTCTATGACAGATTCAAACTTCAAATACCATTGTCTTGGAGCTTGTTTCAATCCATACAATCTCTATTTCAATTTGCGGACATAGTTTTCTTTTCCATTAATTACAAAACCCTCAGGCTGCTCCATATAAATCTCCTCATCTAAATTACCATGAAGAAAAGCAGTCTTGACGTCCATCTACTCAACCTCTAAATCTAGACTTGCGACTAAGCCTAGAACCACACGATTAGAAGACGAGAGAAAATTTTATCAAAGTCAACTCTCTTCTTCTGGCCAAAACCTTTAACAACTAACCTTGCCTTGTACCTGAGCGCAAGGTATTATTATCTTGGTTTACTCTGAATATCAATTTGTTTGATAAAGCTTTCTTACATTTCGGTAATTTCACTAACTCATATGTGCCATTCTCATGGAGTGACTTCATCTCATCTTCTATGGCTTTTATCCACTGATCTTCGTGAGTATCTTGAATGGCTTCATCATAATTCTTAAAAGTACATACCCATCAGGAGGATAGCGCATGGATTCTTGCTTCTCCCTTGTAGATCTTCGAAGAGAGGTTTCAAGCGCATTCAAATTAGTTACCTGAGCAGGAATTGCTTGTTGATAAACTACAACTTCATCAACTAGAGCATCCATAACATCTACACCATTATGATCATTTTGATCTTGATCATTATCTTCATTATTGTCTTGGGTTCCTTCATGTGCAATAGGTGCCTTGGAAATAGAAACTGGATCAATATCAACTAAGCTCTTATTACTCTGAGAATCTATCTTCTCAGCTTTGTCAATATATTCAATAGTCTGGTCTTCAAAGAATATTACTTCACGACTTCTAGTAAGTTTATTGTCAACTGGATCATAAAAATGATACCCAAATTCATCTTGACCATAACCGATAAAAATGCACTGCTTAGTTTTGACATCCAGTGTCAATCTCTCATCTTTAGGAACATGCACACAAGCTTTACACCCAAAAACTCTCAGGCGATCATAAGAAACATCTTTGGCAAACCAAATTCTATCTGGGACATCACCATCCAAAGCAACACCAGGAGACAAATTGATAACATAGGCAACAGTGTTTAGTGCTTCCGCCCAAAATGTATTTGGAAGTTTAGTTTCTGAAAGCAAGCGTCTAACTCTCTCACAGTAGAGTTCTATTCATCCTCTCTGCCAAACCATTCAATTGAGGCGTCTTGGGCGGAATTTTTTAATGACGAATTCCTTGTTCCTTACAATAGTTATCAAAGGGACCACAATATTTACCACCCTTGTCAGTGCGAATGCATTTTCATTTCTTCCCCGTTTGTCTCTCAGCTAAGGCCTGAAATACCTTAAACACGACGAGTATTTGATCTTTGGATTTTAAAGGATACACTTCACAAAGTAAAGTGCACCACCTATTGACTTTACTTTAAAAGGGCCACACAAATCAGAGTGTACTAACTCCAATAATTCGGGCTTTCTTGAAGGAAGATGGCTATGAAAGGAAACCCTTTTCTGTTTGCCAGCTAAACAATGGATACACCTTTTCAGCTTTGCTTGTTTCACTCCATAAAGCAAGTTTTTCTTAGCCAAACACGTAATCCCCCTCTCGCTCATATGACTTAATCTTCTATGCCACAATTCTGATAAAGTATCACTTTCTATGGAGTCATTAAGAATAGAGCCCTGTGTCATATATAATTGAGAAGACTTAACTCCTCGAGCCACTACTAATGAACCCTTGGTGAGCTTCCATTAGCCCTTAAAGAGGGAATTATGGTAACCTTCATCGTCTAATCTTCTAGCGGAGATCAAATTGAAAGGAATGTCTGGAGCATGCTTGACATCTTGAAGAACTAACGTTGAACCATTATTAGTTTTCAAACAAACTGCGCCAACACCAAACACCTTAACTTCACTGGCATTGCCCATCTTTAACACTCCAGAATCAATATGAGTATAAGATGAGAAAAAGTCTTTTCTTGATATGACATGTGAGGTAGCTTCAGAATCTACTATCCAGCTCGTCTCTTGGATGCCAAATTGATGACGTTTTCATCATAAGCAAAAAGAAGGTCATCTCAAACAATAGCAACAACATTGTTCTCGTTATTTTCAGCTTTCTTTCCTTTTTCAATGTCTTGCTTCAACTTGTAGCAATACCTTTTGCTATGACCTTTCTTGCCACAGTGGTTGCATGTAATATTATGGTATTTGGACCTTGACTTACTTCTATTTTTACCTCTATTCCTCGAACTTCTTGTTCTATCTCTTCCCCAGGTCTTTTGTAACTAAGATATCTGCTTGTGAGGACGAACCCTGAGATTTTCTCCTTACTTCCTCGTTCAACGCACCACTCTAGGCATATTCCATAGTTACTTTACTTCCAGGGGCTAAATTTGTCAAAGAAACACGAAGAGTTTCCCAAGAGTTAGACAGAGTATTAATAAGCCAAAGTCCTTGTATCTCATCATCAAAATTAACTCTCATTCCAGACAGTTGACCAAGGACGCCCTGAAAATCATTTATTTGATCAAGGATAGGGCTGCCCTCCTTGTATTTAAATGTCATCAATTGCTTTAGCAGGAACAACTTGTTGTTCCCAGTTTTTGAAGCATAAAGAATCTCTAGCTTTTCCCACAATGATCTCGCATGTGTCATTCACAATATGGTTGCGGACATTATCTTCAACCCTTTGTCGTATATATCCACATACTTGTTAGTGTTCGAAATCCCAACTTTCATCAGATATAGTCTCGGGTTTATGAGCTGCAAAAACTGGTAGATTCATCTTCTTCACGAACAACAAATCTTTCATCTTGCTTCTCCAAACATTATAATTGCTCCCATTTAAATGTACTATCTTGTTCATATTCGTCTCTATTTCGTAAAAAACTGAATAAATAACCAAGGCTCTGGTACCACTGTTATGTCGAGGAAGAGGCAAACCCGAAAATAAAGAAGATAAAGAACATAAATGTGGATCATGATACAGCACACTAGTTGTTAAATTGGAGATTACATGCATATTTAATATGCAGCGAAAAAAGCTTTGCCCAGTCTAGTGCTTTCTTTGAGTTTCACACAAGTTGCTTTTACTTTTTCTTAATTTGTAATGCACAACTGAAATATGGATATGATCAGATAAATATTGAACTAGAAAAAGAAAATTATTCTAATCACACACTCCCTCATCTTTTGGACTTTGCCATTGGTGCAATGAGCTTGGTGATTATTGAACAAAGCTTACACTGGAGACTTATTTCGGTGCTCTGCACTTTTGCCCTTTGCACATTAGTATTTCATTGACACTAGGTAGGTAGGATATGATAGAAACTGCTTTCAACCAGCGTGTTCTATTTATTACGTTTGTCATATGCAGTGAGTTTGACTTTTCTAATTTAGTTCCAACGGTGTCATTAAATTGTTATCTTTCATTTGTTAGCAGTGAATATTTGCTCTGGTGAAAGCTATCCAATTAGTCAAACATTTGAATCAAATTACTTGAACAACTTGTGTAATACCCCAATATTTTAAGTGAGGATATATATATTGGACATTTAGAAAATAATTTAAGTCCAAAACAAAAAGAAAAAAATAAAAGAACAAATTAAACTAATAAAACAAAAAAAGAAAAGAAAACCTAGTCAAACTAAAACTAAAAGGGGATTTGAGTCCTTCACCTAGTAGGATTTTAAAAAAAAAATAAATATANATATATATATATATATATAACAAACAAAAGGGGTGATAACAGAAGCAAAAAACAGAGAAAGAAAGAAAAGGAAAAGAAAGAAGGAAAAAGAAAAAAAGAAAGAAAGAAAGGAAAAGGAAGGGGGAAAAGGAACTGCTACGGCAAAACAGAAGGAACGAGTAGTAGGGATTTAACTGCTCTTTATATTGGATAGCTTTTCATTGGAATTTTGTGGAGAAAAAGGCATAAAAATCAGAAAATTTCTGGTGTATTTTCGTGATAAACTCCAGGTATTTCATGTATCCTTTCTCCTTTAGAAACAGAAGTAGCTTTAAATACATAATTCCACGCATGACTGAATAAATATAGGTTATATTAGATTCTAAGTTTTAAAGAGAAGGTTAGGAGGTTGGAAAAATCCATAAGACTTTCCATGAATTACTGAGTATATTATATCGGAAAAATTTATAGATTTTGGATTAGTTGAATTTCTCATAGAATGGATAAATATGATTTGGCAAATTGATGGTCAAATATGAAACTTTGAGAGTTACGTATTCTAAATTAGTTATGGATTAGTCTAAACAAGGAAGTTAACATTAGATTACTATGATGTGATTATAGACCGATCGAAGGAAGTCCTACATATTGCTTGAGGTGACGCGTTTGGGTAATTCGGCACGAGTACTGTGAGTAGTAATCTTACCGCAATTTGTGTTTTCAAAATTTACATGATTTACACATGATTTTTAATATGAATATGTTACCGATTATTTTGAGTTGCATGTGAGACAAGTCTTTTACTCGATACGAAACCGAAATAGTTATTTGAGATGAATACCGTGATTTTAAATATTTTCGTGTCACTAGATCTATTTTACCGTTACTTGAATTTACTGTTACCGAAAGGAAATTATATGATTTGATAAGAACTGAAATGCCCTATATTGTTTTAAAATAGTTTCTACGAGTATATACGGATTACAGAGACAAGTATAAATGGGAGTAGACATTGAAGGATCCCGTAGCTAACGGCGGGTTCGTTAGACCTGGTGCATCTTGTAATTACTGATTACCGTTATAGCCCTCGCTAGTGGGAAGGTAGAACTAGCATATCGTTACCGATTTCCCTCGAGTAGGGACTACCGTTATATATGACTTCTGGTAAAGAAGTCCATAGTTATACCGATTATATGATCCGTTCATTGAAACCTCCCAAAATGTGAATACTGATATTATACAGTGGTTACCGAGCTTATTACTGAATTGTTAATTATATTTTACTACAAGAAAAGCGTGATGAGACTGAAAATTATTTATTGTTTCTGAACGGGCATTTTTATGTGATTTTCTCTTTGAGATACTAGCATGTTTTCTGACTTGTCCCCAAATAAAAAACGGTTGTGGTTAAGTGTTATTACTCACTGAGCTAGCGACTCATTCCCCGCTAATTTATTTTACAGAGACAGCAGTTGACGCAGGTGAGGATCTCGTCAATTAGAGCGCACAAGTGGACATTTTCTCGGTGAGCCTCGCACTTGTTCGCGTGGGCATAGATTTTCTGATTGCTATGGTCTTTCATTGAACTCTTAGAGTCGCTCCATAGTTATTATCTTAGTGTTATGCGTATTCTTTCGTTATTATGGTCTTATGTTGAGTAACGTTCTTATTTATCAAAGTTGGAGATAAATTAGTATTTCTATTGGTTAGTTGGTGGTTTAGTTATACTGAAGACTTGTATTGGTTAATTGACAAGTTGTCAATTGTTTGGTTTAATATTAGAATGTTTGGTTGTTGATTTGAGACAGGAAAATTTTTGGATGGTCCAAAAACAGGGGAAACTCTGTCCGATTTTCTGTAAAATTTCCGATGAAGCTTACTTGGGAGCACTTGCTTCTAAGTGCTGGTCACAATCCTAAATTGGGTCGTGACAAAGTTGGTATCAACGCCTAGGCTTTAAGTCCCGAGTCATGGAGCAATGTTTAGTAGAGTCTTGTTCATGAGTATGTAGGCGCCCATACTTATGATCTCGAGGCTACTAAACATTTAGGAATGTTTTCCCTTCTTTCATTCTTTGATCGTGCGTTGAGATAACTTGAGATTTACTTTGAAATATTTCTTTTGCAGATGGCTAGGACACGCACACCCTCATCTGCTGGATGTGGTGCTGGACGTGGTGCTACCCGAGGTGGCGGTCAAGTTGGAGTTCATCAAACTAGAAGACAGACTGCTTCTCAACCTTAAGTTGGGAACATGGGTCAACCCAAGCTGATATGCCAGATCAAGTGCAAGAGCAAGGAGTTCACAACACTCCACCACCAGTACCAACTGTTGTACCTACTGTTGCCTTACCTGCAGATACAGTGGCAAGGTTATTGAATGTGTTAAAGACATTGGTGCCTACTCAGGGCGGAAGTTCATCTCCTCAGGCTACTTTACAAACACAAGCACCTACACAGACTCAGCCTTTCGCGATAAGGAAGTATCCCTACACGAGTTCCTGAAATTGAAATCACCAAAATTCACAGGTTCCGATAATTCAGCAGATCCTCAAAGTTTCTTGGATGGGACACTTAAGTCATTACGTGCTCTTGGATGTTCTAGTGAGAGAGCCGTGGAACTCGTAGCATACAAACTAGAGGATATGGCCAACACATGGTATGAGACGGTATTGCTGGGAAGGCCAGCAGGAGCACCACCACTGACATGGGACGAGTTCACTAAGTTGTTCAAGAATCATTTTCTTCCAGACAGTCTGATGCAACAATATGCTAGAGACTTTGAGAGATTGGTTCAGACTCCAGATATGGATGTGTCAACATATAACACTAAGTTCTGTAAGCTGGCTATATATGCTCTTTACTTAGTGCCTACCGAAGAAGCTCGAGTTCATAGGTTTGTTGATAGATTGGTTGGTCGTCTATATACTGTAGTAGCCCCACAGATGAAGACTTTATCCTACTCAGATGTAGTCGACCTTGCTAGAAAAATTGAAAACAAGGGACGTGAGGAGCGTGCAGCTAGTGATTTACGTAAGAAGGCCAAAACAGGAGGGACTTTCAGTGGTGGTTTTAGTGGAAATAGAAGAGCAGGAAATCAGGGACAACAACTGGGTTCTCAAACAGGGACACACATGCCTTCACAGTCCACATACAGACCATATTACAGACAAGGTAATAGGGGACCATCATCTTCTGGACATCATAATTCTGGGCATATATATGCCACTACTCCAGTCTGCCAGACTTGTGGTAGATCACATTTGGGCCAATGTCGTGTTCTAACTGGAGAGTGCTTTCGGTGTGGCCAGTTGGGACATCACTTGAGGGATTGCCCTCAGCCTCCGAGAAATTTTAACCAGGTTTCTATTCAGTCAGCTGCACCGACTCAGACTACTCGTAATACTTCAGGTGCTACAGGTACAGGAAATAAAGGTTGAGGTGCTAGAGACTGTGCTACTACGAATCAAGGACAAGGCAATGCTGGAAGAGGTCAGGCGAGAGTTTTTGCATTTACCAGACATGATGCTCAGGCCTCAAATGCAGTGGTTACAGGTATTCTCTCAGTCTGTTCATTTGATGCACTTGTGTTGATTGATCCGGGATCTACTCACTCCTATGTGTCCTCGTACTTTGCTTTGAGATTTAGTAGACAGCCAGAGCTATTGAATGATCCTTTTCTAGTTGCTACACCTGTTGGAGAGTCTCTATTAGCTGAATACGTGTATCGTGCTTGTCAGATTCGGGTCGAGGGTAGAGATACTCTAGCTGACCTTATTGTACTTGATATGATTGACTTTGACATGCTGATGGGAATGGACTGGTTATCTTCTTGCTATGCTATAGTCGATTGCCATGCAAAGATAGTTAAGTTTGAGATACCAAAAGAACCTAGTTTTATTCTAAGAGGGAGTCAGGTTCCAGAGACTTGCAAAATTGTATCTTTTATGAAGGCTCAACGACTTCTGAAGAAAGGTTGCTTGGGTCTTTTAGCTATTGTAAATGATACAAGAAAGGGAACAGTTAGTATAGAAAATGTACCGGTAGTGAGATAATTTTCTGATGTATTTCCTGAGGATTTACCAGGATTGCCTCCAGTACGAGAAATAGACTTTGGTATTGATTTGCTACCTGACACACAGCCCATATCGATACCCCCATATCGAATGGCACCAGCAGAGTTGAGGGAGCTAAAACAACAGTTACAAGATTTGTTAGATAAGGGTTTTATTAGACCTAGTGTATCACCATGGGGTGCACCGGTACTATTCGTAAAGAAGAAATACGGATCCCTGAGAATGTGCATTGACTACAGGCAGTTGAACAAGATAACAATACGCAATAAATACCCCTTGCCTCGTATAGATGACATGTTTGATCAGTTACAAGGAGCTGCCCACTTTTCAAAGATTGACCTCCGTTCTGGTTATCATCAACTTAGAATCAAAGATGAAGATATTTCTAAGACTGCTTTCAGAACTCGATACGGGCACTATGAGTTTCTTGTGATGCCTTTCGGACTGACTAATGCTCCAGCTGCATTCATGGATTTAATGAATAGGGTGTTCAAGTCGTTTCTGGATAGATTTGTAATAATATTTATTGATGACATACTGATATATTCTCGTAGCCAAAGAGAACATGAGAATCATCTCAGGACTGTGTTACAGACATTGCGAGAACATCGACTTTATGCTAAGTTCTCGAAGTGTGAATTCTGGCTAGACTCGGTAGCATTTTTGGGGCATGTTGTATCTAAAGATGGAATTATGGTAGATCCTAAGAAGACCAAAACTGTGCAGAAATAGCCCAGACCTACTTCTCCTATAGAGATTCGCAACTTTTTAGGCTTAGCAGGCTATTACAAGCATTTTGTGCAGGATTTCTCTAGAATAGCATCGCCGTTGACCAAGCTAACACAGAAAAATGCAAAGTTTCAGTGGACGGAGGAATGTGAGCAAAGCTTTTAGAAACTCAAAACGTGTCTGACAACTGCACCAATATTAGCCTTACCATCAGATCCTGGAGGATTTACAGTACTCTGCGACGCCTTGAGGGTGGGATTAGGATGCGTTCTCAGGCAAAATGGTCATGTTATAGCTTATGCTTCGAGGCAATTGAAAAAGCACGAGCAAAACTATCCTACACATGATTTGGAGATGGCAGCAGTGGTATTTGCTCTAAAAATTTGGAGGCATTATCTATACGGCGAAACTTGTGAGATTTATACTGACCATAAAAGTCTGAAGTATATCTTTAAGCAGAGAGATCTAAATCTTCGGCATCGTCGTTGGATGGAACTACTCAAAGACTATGATTGTTCTATTTGTATCATCCTAGAAAAGCTAATGTGGTGGCTGATGCATTGAGTAGAAAATCTATGGGGAGTTTGGCACATATAGCCCCTGCAAAGAGACTTTTAGCCAAAGATATTCAGAGACTAGAAGATACAGGTATCAGATTTAGTGTCGGAAATTCAGAGGCATTGTTGGCTTGTGCTTAAGCTAAGTCTTCATTAGTTGAGCGCATTAAGGTCACCCAATATGAGGATGAACGATTATGTAAATACAGAGATGAGGTCTTAGCTGGTAAAAGCAAGGATATGATTGTTGAAGTGATGGTGTTCTTCGAATGGATGACAAGCTATGTGTAGCAGACATAGATGGGTTGAGACATGCTATTCTTAAAGAAGCTCACAACACTAAATACACTATACATCCTAGATCCACAAAAATGTATCATGACCTGAAGCAATTTTATTGGTGGGAAGGTATGAAGAAAGATGTTGCTAACTTTGTTTCTAGTTGTTTGACTTGTCAGCAAGTCAAGGCTGAACATTAACGACCCGCAGGACTACTACAACAAATTGAGATTCCAGAGTGGAAATGGGAAAGAATTACTATGGATTTTGTCACCGGGCTACCACGAACCTTTAGAGGTTATGACTCGGTATGGGTGATTGTAGACCGACTGACGAAATCAGCACACTTTTTGCCGGTGAAGACTACATATGGTGGAGTCAGGTATGTACAGATATTTATGAACGAAATTGTCCGACTTCACGGAGTTCCAGTATCCATCATCTCTGATAGAGGATCACAATTCACTTCACGCTTTTGGAAATCTTTTCAAGAAGCATTGGGTACACGAGTAAATCTTAGTACTGCATTTCATCCACAGACAGACGGGCAGTCCGAACGTACTATTCAGATCTTGGAGGATATATTGAGAGCTTGCGCTCTTGAGTTTGGAGGTAGTCGGGACACTTATCTACCATTAGCTGAATTTGCCTACAACAATAGCTTCCAGTCCAGTATTCAAATGGCACCGTACGAAGCACTGTATGGTAGAAGATGTCGTTCTCCTGTCGGATGGTTTGAAGCTGGTGAGACTAACTTATTGGGACCCGATCTAGTACAAGAAGCTATGGACAAGGTCCAGTTGATCAGACAGAGATTGCTTGCAGCTCAAAGTAGACAAAAGTCTTATGCTGATAAGAGAAGAAGAGATTTAGTGTTCACCATTGGGGACAAAGTGTTCCTACGAGTCTCCCCTATGAAAGGAGTGATGCGGTTTGGGAAAAGAGGCAAGTTGAGCCCCAGGTTTATAGGACCGTATGAGATACTAGGCCGAGTGGGAGCGGTGGCTTATCGTTTGGCACTTCCTCCTGAGTTATCTTTTATTCACCCAGTGTTTCATGTCTCAATGCTAAGAAAATATATATCAGACTCATCTCAGGTGCTGGAAGCACCAACTATACCGCTTAATGAGAAGTTGTCTTACGAGAAAGAGCCGATGGCAATTGTTGATAGACAGATAAAAAAACTACGGTCAAAAGAAATTGTGTTTGTGAAAGTCTTATGGAGAAATCATACTGTTGAAGAATCTACATGGGAAATAGAAGATGCTATGCGAGTCAAGTATCCTCCTTTATTTCAGTTTACAGGTACGTACTTGAGCTAAATTCGGGGGCCGAATTTCATAAGATGGGGAGGATGTAATACCCCAATATTTTAAGTGAGGATATATATATTGGACATTTAAAAAATAATTTAAGTCCAAAACAAAAAGAAAAAAATAAAGGAACAAATTAAACTAATAAAACAAAAAAGAAGAAAACCTAGTCAAACTAAAACTAAAAGGGGATTTGAGTCCTTCACCTAGTAAGATTTTAAAATATATATATATATATATATATATATATAAAACAAACAAAAGGAGGGCTGCAACGAGAACAGAAGCAAAAAACAGAGAAAGAAAGAAGAGGAAAAGAAAGAAGGAAAAAGAAAAAAAGAAAGAAAGAAAGGAAAAGGAAGGGGGAAAAGGAACTGTTACGGCAAAACAGAAGGAATGAGTCGTAGGGATTTAACTGTTCTTTATTTTGGATAGCTTTTCATTGGAATTTTGTGGAGAAAAAGGCATAAAAACCAGAAAATTTTTGGTGTATTTTCGTGATAAACTCCAGGTATTTCATGTATCCTTTCTCCTTTAGAAACAGAAGTAGCTTTAAATACATAATTCCACGCATGACTGAGTAAATATAGGTTGTATTAGATTCCGAGTTTTAACGAGAAGGTTAGGAGGTTGAAAAAATCCATAAGACTTTCCATGAATTACTGAGTATATTATATCGGAAAAATTTATAGATTTTGGATTAGTTGAATTTCTCATAGAATGGATAAATATGATTTGGCAAATTGATGGTCAAATATGAAACTTTGAGAGTTACGTATTCTAAATTAGTTATGGATTAGTCTAAACAAGGAAGTTAACATTAGATTACTATGATGTGATTATAGACCGATCGAAGGAAGTCCTACATATTGCTTGAGGTGACGCGTTTGGGTAATTCGGCACGAGTACTGTGAGTAGTAATCTTACCGCAATTTGTGTTTTCATAACTTACATGATTTACACATGTTTTTTAATATGAATATGTTACCGATTATTTTGAGTTGCATGTGAGACAAGTCTTTTACTCGATATGAAACCGAAATAGTTATTTGAGATGAGTACCGTAATTTTAAATATTTTCGTTGTCACTAGATCTGTTTTACCGTTACTTGAATTTACTGTTACCGAAAGGAAATTATATGATTTGATAAGAACTAAAATGCCCTATATTATTTTAAAATAGTTTCTACCAGTATATACGGATTACAGAGACAAGTATAAATGGGAGTAGACATTGAAGGATCCCGTAGCTAACGGCGGGTTCGTTAGACCTGGTGCACCTTGTAATTACTGATTACCGTTATAACCCTCGCTAGTGGGAAGGTAGAACTAGCATATCGTTACCGATTTCCCTCGAGTAGGGACTACCGTTATATATGACTTCTGGTAAAGAAGTCCACAGTTATACCGATTACATGATCCGTTCATTGAAACCTCCCAAAATGTGAATACTGATATTATACAGTGGTTACCGAGCTTATTACTGAATTGTTAATTATATTTTACTACAAGAAAAGCATGATGAGACTGAAAATTATTTATTGTTTCTGAACGGGCATTTTTATGTGATTTTCTCTTTGAGATACTAGCATGTTTTCTGACTTGTCCCCAAATAAAAAATAGTTGTGGTTAAGTGTTATTACTCATTGAGCTAGTGACTCATTCCCCGCTAATTTATTTTACAGAGGCAGCAGTTGACGCAGGCGAGGATCTCGTCAATTAGAGCGCACAGGTGGACATTTTCTCGGTGAGCCTCGCACTTGTTCGCGTGGGCATAGATTTTCTGATTGCTATGGTCTTTCATTGAACTCTTAGAGTCGCTACATAGTTATTATCTTAGTGTTATGCGTATTCTTTCGTTATTATGGTCTTATGTTGAGTATCGTTCTTATTTATCAAAGTTGGAGATAAATTAGTATTTTTATTGGTTAGTTGGTGGTTTAGTTATACTGGAGACTTGTATTGATTAATTGACAAGTTGTCAATTGTTTGGTTTAATATTAGGATGTTTGGTTGTTGATTTGAGACAGGAAAATTTTTGGATGGTCCAAAAATAGGGAAAACTCTGTCCGATTTTTTGTAAAATTTCCGATGAGACTTACTTGGGAGCACTTGCTCCTAAGCGCCGGTCACAATCCACAACTTGTTTAATTTTGCAAAACCAAATGAACTTTCAATCTCCTATGCTTTAGTTCTGTTTGATGTTCCGGACACCTTACTTACCCATAGGGTTCGAAATTTCATATACACAGTGAGTCTTATTTACTAAAAACATAGTCATATTTGAAACGCTAAGTTTAGGCAAGTTTTCATTACTTCTAATTGGAGATCTGACTCGATTCCAACATAACTACTAACATTCCAGCTATAAACGAGCTGCATATTTCTGAAGTTCGTTCATATCAAGCTGGCGCACTTTGTCTAAATGAATTTCTCTAACATGAAAGCACATTATGAAAGCACTTGCATGCAAAATAACTTGACCAGTAGAAATTGTTCCAATCCATTAACTATACCTCAATCTCAAAAATAGGTGAGAATCCCATTCTAATTCTATTCTTCTCTTAGCTGTTCACAACACATACAAAAGATGCAAGTTAGCCAAGCTTTTTTGAACCGTGAAATGTCAATGTAGATCGAAGCTTAACGTGTTTAACAATCAAGCTTCACGGTGGAATCAAGATCTGTTCTTTTCGTTTTCATTTTTTTTTCCCTTTAATAAACAATCTGAATTCAAACTTACATTAGCAGAGTCGGGCTTCAGTTATGAACATATGCGTTCATTTACACCTACAATTAGCACACTATACATTACAGAAATAACATAATCTATTCAGGTAAAACCAATCGCCATCTGCAATATCCTGAATCACTATCATTTCTAGCAACACATCTTCAACACTCACATAACTTGAACAGTCTCAAGAACAGGGGCAAATACAGCTACAAGATTAGACGCTACCGTAAGATCCTTACAGAGAAAGGGATCATCCAACAACCTTTGGCGAACCACCTCTGCTGGTGGTGCTCTGGAAACCATAGCTACTTAGCACACAGCCAAGGGAACATGGAAAATACAGCTTACAACAATAGAAGCTATTATAAAATCGTTGAAGAGAAAAAGATCATCCAAACCTCGACAACACTCCTGCTGGCTGTCTTTTTCTCCATGCACTCCACGATGATAACTCTGCACTCAACTTAGTTGCCATAGCTGTTATGTAAGTGGAATAGTTAGACGTTATAAAGCCACAACTCATTAGAGAATCAATGAAGTAACGGTCCATGTGATGTGATATCAGGAAGATGAGAACTAATGGAGAACTTCAACCATCTCTTCTTCTCAATAAACTTAAGACATGGTTGCAACACCAACCCAATTGCAACAGCGACCAGGCTTACAACCATAACTTTAATCGAAGAGAAGGCCAACACAACACCAATGAGAATGGCTGGAGGCATGCACAACAGGACGGCTCCAATGGTTCCACCTGGTATCTTGAAAGGGCGTGGTGCATTGGGGTACTTAATCCTTAACCATACAAATGCTATAAATTCCAAGATCATTCCAAAGCAATACAAGAAATTTTCTGCAGCTACTATCTCCTGAAAGCTCAGCCACGAAAGTATTATCACACCAGAAGCTGAGAATAGGATCCCAATCAAAGGAGTTCCATGAGGAGATCTCTTTGCGAAGAACTCAGGGAGCATTCCCCTCTCTGCCATACCGAGTAACTGAAAAGAGTCGCTGCTCATCTCAGCCACAAACATTCCCATATTTGATACTGCAGCAGCCCCTTGAACCCAACATCTAAGCCAAACTCCACCAAGTATTTTCGCAATGTCTGAGAAATATCCATCTGTCCACGAGTCACGCTCGAGGGGAACGGCTCCCGTACCAATCAGCAAAGGGAAAAAGTACGATAGTACAACCAAAATAACAGCATAAAACAAAGCTTTAGGCAGAGTCTTTTTCGGGTTATGTACTTCTCCGGCAAGAGTACTAATTGAATCCCAATAATTCAAATTCCAGAAGAGAGTATTCAGATACAAGTTCCAATCAATACTGTGTACATCTGCCACTAACCATCTTGCAGGCTTTAATTTGGGAATCGAAATGAGCCCCATAACGACAAAAGGAAGGATCGACAAAATACCAAGCGAAACAGCAACCCATCCTACAATAGTTAAACCTCTGTAGTTCATGTAAGTGAGAACCAGAGTAAGAGCCAAAACAGCTAGAATCCTAGGAAGCCCACCACCCAATGCAGGGATAGCTGATTTTAGGTAATCCAAAAACATAACGGGGTAAAGTGCATTGTCAATGACTCCACTCAGCCATTTCATCCAACCTTGCTGAAATCCCCAATATGGACCTAAAGCAGATGAAACCCACACAACATAACCACCATTTTCAGGGAACATAGTGCCCATTTCAGCAGTAATGAGTGCCTCAGGGACACTCCATATTAAAGGGAAAATCAAGAATCCAAGAAGAGCAAAGAGAGGACCAGCTGCATGAACAGTGTCCTCAACACCAAAAGGACCACCAGAAACCTCATAGAAAATGAGGAAAATTAGAGGCAAGAGTGAAACTTTCTTAGCATTATTTGCTCTACAAGATGGAACCTCATTAATCCCTATGTATTCTGCACCATTAAGTTCTCCCATTGAAATTGCAGCTTCTCTATGAGCTGAAACCCTGAGTTTCTGCAATTTTCCAACAAGTTCCAAGTTAAGGAAAACAATCACAGTACAAATTTCACTAGAACTATAGGAACCAAACAGCAAAAAGAAGCAATTTTATCTAACAATTGGGAATCGAAATGAGCCCCAATTGGGTATGCAAAAGAAAGTAGTTAATTTTACAAAACAATAATAAAACAATCAATCATAATAAAATTACATAATGAGTCGGAGGAAAAATAAATTCAATCTTGACAATCTTGGAAAAGGAAAGTGCCCATCTATCAATTGTCCATGCAGCAGATCTCAGTCAACATAGAAGATATTAAAAAAATCCAAATTTATAGCAACTAGTATAATTAAAAATAAAGAAAATAGGAATGGGTAAAGAGAATAGGACCATTAATAAAGGTAAATCAATTGGGAAGTTCCACCATTATAGCCCTCAAAAGTAATGCAAAACCAAAGATTTTCAAGCAGAGAGCTGATAGATCAAAGGTACCGCTCCTGAGCATATGCAGTGCAGTTGAAAGGCGCGGTTACTTGGGTGGTGGGGTTTGCAAGTGAAGTGTCAGTTGCGTGACACATCTGAAGGTGACAATTCAATATTATTCTAAGCGCTCCCATTGGCAAACCTTTTTATTTTTCTCCATTCAAAGATAATCGAATAATATCATATTGTTGTTTCACAAAAAAGTTAAACTAATAGTCTAATGAAATTTAGTTGCTACTTGGCCTAATATTGTGGACCATATAAATTAAGTTTAAGGGTTATTTCTACAATATTGTATCTGAAATATGAGGATATGCGGATTCATGTCAATCTTCTAAAAATAGCATATCACAACTAATTGCTCTCTCTTATTTTGTATAAGTTAGTATTTATTAATATATTAAATGTGTCTCAGAGTAACAACAACTATATATTTTGTTTCTTCTATTGATCCGTCAAAATCAGATAAAATAAGGTGACAACTGACAAGTAATATTTACATACAGCATACATTAAGAAAGGCTTTTGAGGGTCTTACTTCTTACCAAAGTGTTGCTTAGAGAGAGAGAATTCTCGGTGTGGACAGACATGGCATGTGCGCCTGCTGCCCACTAAGGATTGGATGGGCCTATTTTAGGAAGGCTATGCCCAGTCCAAAAGATTTGGCCAGGATAGGCCCATAAAGACTTGCCCCCACTTAGGGAACTAAAAAACTCCTAGGGACCGTTTGGAAAGTCACCAGATAATTGAAACTGGTATAATTATATAGTCTAGTAATTACATAATATTGTAACTATGATAATCTGTTTGTTTGTCATAATGTAATTACAAGTGTAGTGTTTGGCTACACAAGTGTAATTACACAATTAGATTAAATTTTAAATATAAAATTAATTATGAAAAAATAAAAGTTAAGATTTAACAATTATATATCTTTAAAAATAATGTTAAATTTCACATTTAAAATTGATATGGTTTCTTAAAAATATTTTAATTACTTTGTAACTAATATTGTAAAAATAATTTATATTTTTTAAATTAATAATATTTTACTTTAATCAATTATAAAAACTAAAAGTACATATTTTGTAAGAAAATTACGGACTACATGTTGATAAAATGATTACTTTTTATAAATATAATGCCATAACGTTATTTAAATATTTTACGAAAAAATAATCTATCAATTTTAACTAAATATGAATGGCATGCAACCTAAATTAATAAATGAATACTACTAAATCAAATAAAAATGAATACTACTAAATCAAATAAAATGAAAGTGAAATATAACATAAATTTAAAATCTGAAGGAAAAAAAAAGCATAATACCCTAATGTAAAATTATAACATAATATAAAATAAATTTCAACATAATTTAAATAAATATAATTCAAAAGAAAAGAAAACATAAATCTATAACAATCATTCAATAATGATATTCTACTTTAATGACATAACTCATTATTAGTTTATTAAAGATTCATTATTTCTAATATTAGGAGGAGTAGTTTCAAAACTAGAAGAATAACACAATTATGCTAAATGAAGAAAAACAAATATGAGCAGCTACATGGAATCATAAAAAATATAAAATTGGAAAATGAGATATTATTTAATATCAAAAAGTAATCTATCATTTTAACATAGTTAAGTTTGCATATAACCTCACCAAAAAATAAAGTTCAACTTTAATGACATCACTCATTATAAGTCAAGTTTGTGAATGACTTATTCTTTCTAAGATTACGAGGTATATTTTTAAAAAAATTAGAATAATAACATAGCTAAGTGCAATTAAAAAAAATAATTGAGAAAGAAAGAAAATATGAGAAATTATGTAGAAATACGTGAAGCAAAGGTTGGAAAATGAGAAATAAAGAAATAAATAATAAATAATGTAAAAAATAATATTTGAAAAACACTTAAAAAGTTAAAAAGATTAAAGAGAAAAATAGAATAGAAATAAAGAGTAAGTTAAAAAGAAAAGAAATGAGATTCAAAAAATAACCTTATAATTATACCATGTAATTACCAGATATTCTCAGCTCGCCCTTGAGAATTGCAGAGTATAATTACACTCTTTCAATTACACACAATTATATACTGACCAAGCAATAACTTGGTCAGACAAACATGCCAAAATTATGTACTTACACTGAATTACACCCAAATTCAATTATAGGTTAGCTTTCCAAACATGCCCTTAGAATTAGGTGGCACTGTTGCCATCAAAGGTTTGAACCTTGATCTAATGATTTTAAATTAAACACCACCTGAATTGTGCTGACAAAATTCTTTGTCAAAATATTTCACTTTTGTTACAAATTACTTAATTTTGTGCTATATAATTACCTATTTGTAAGTTCAACCATTATTATCGAAACTCACATTCATATAAACACTTGTTTTTCGCAAAATTGATCGGACTAGACGGAGTAATCATACAACTGAACCTGTCGAAGGTTGATCTTGAATTCTGAGAAGGTTTTGAATAATTTGTCGATCAAAAAGTGTATATCTGAAAATAGCTCAGTATAGTATGTACTTCTTAGAAAGATAGTTAAATGCCAAAATATTTTTGATAAGATGATTACATCCAACGATTAATAGACCATATAATATAATTGTCCAGTGTTTTTTAGTTGTCAATTATCATAGTTATTCGAAAAATATTTAGTCACGTTTTTTATTTATATCACACGAAACAATTTAACTATGTCAGTAACAAATTAAATTAAAGTAAGAGTATATGTTACTTATGATAAAAATTTATGCATGACATTTATATCTTGCACTCGTTTATTTGGTACAAAAACAGATCATGTAAGTACTTTAGTTTCTAATTATTCTAAATGACATTAATATCCTCTCTGCTAATTAAGGAATATAGGGTGCACTGAAATTAAATTATGCTTATAGAAAGTAGAGGCGCAAAGTCTCTATTGATCATCATGATCTTAACAAAGCAAGCCAAGTCAACCATGCGGTAATAATTCTATTTGTGTATTTCTGATACATTGCACTCATTGCAGGCGTGCAGTCTTTTTTCTTCATTAGCCAACATACGAACCCCACACCTTAATTCCCCACCAATTTAAAGAAATTAAAGATTAAATAATACAAATAAAGAAACCTTTTTACAGGAATATAAGAAAATCATTGCACATATCTGACTGTTTTATTATAATTGCATGCCTCACGATAACTTTACCGCAACCAATTTAAGATAAAACTTTGACTTTTTGATAAAGCAACAGAGAAATGCATTTTATAATCTTTCAACATGACATAAAACTTCTGCTGAGAGAATAATAAAGAAGAAAAGAGAAAAAAATAAAAAATTAAGAGAATATTGCTGGTGCTGGACAAAGTTCACTGTTTTATTAGATATCTTGTCTAAAATCTTATTTAAAAAAATGAAAAATATATAAGATTTTACGAAGGAATTAGGATCATGTACGTAATAGGTAAGTGCACATTATGATGAAACAAGTTTAATTGAATAACGAAACATGATCTTGAACTCTACGAAAGAAAATTAATTAAGAAAAAGAAACTAATGAACGGAAAAACATTTTTGAGTTCAAATTTTTCCCTCAGAAGAGAATAGGTTTATTCTCCTACTTTAAAGTGTTGTACTACGTTAGGTAACGTCGAGAGAGAAGTCCGTAGTTTTCCGACTTTCTCAAAAAACGCTATATATCTATTCTTCCCTAGATTACTTAATAAATCAGGATAGCTATTAACTGCTAGCGTTTCAGGTAAATCATTGTTGACACTCTTTCAGCCGCCACGCTTATAAATTAAACTCAACAAAAGAACATTTAAATAAAAAACATAATTTTAAGAAAAAGGAATAGGTACTCCAATATTCAAAATTACCTGATTATCACCATTCTGCAAAGATTTATCGGTGGCTGTAGATGTTAGAGTTTCAGTTTGAACTGTTGCACCATTCACAGCTAATTTCTTATCTGCTACTGCAACTTGTGATGGCTTAGCATTAGAAACCTCATCAAAGGAGGATTTGGTATCAGAGTTTTGATCAGTAGTTGTTGGCACCATTTATGCAGACAAAATTCTGAGGAGATAAATCAAGAAAACTAAAGGGTCATTTATAGTTAGGGAAATATGAGTTTTTGTGATACTATTGAGGGTAGGGTGTTTTTAGGGGAATTTTGTGCCTAGTATATATTAAGTGAGAGATAAGCAAGAAAATATATAAGTGTAGGAGGTCAAAGGGACATCGAGGTCATATAGGGTAAACTAATGTAGGGTACTCAAAATCCAATAATTCATGTGATATTTTTTCTTTATTTTAGAATACAATAATATTTGTATGAACTGAAATTGAGCCAATCCTATCATGCAAGTTAATCCTTGTCTACTTGTGCCCCAGTTGTGGGTCAAGGGTGGGGATGATTGGAGTGTATATAATTATACTCCATTCAATGATGTGAATATTTTGAGATAATTTGTTATATCTGTATACGGTAAATATCGAGCTTGTCTATTTGCATGGCAAACTAGGGGTAAAACATAATGGGTTGAATATCGACTCTGGATTTCATCGAATCTAGGTACGAGGTTAGAACATGCGCCTTCAAAGATTGTCGAGTCCGTGACCCTAGAACTAACTCCGACTCCGAATTAGCTCAAGAGAACATCATCGAACAAAAAAATAACGGAAGGCTGAAATATTGTAACCGGTTGCGCATCATGGCTAGAATCTCGGCACGTATCAATTGAATCGCTTAATTAGCAAATCATGAGATTTTTTACCTTATATAGAGTTGTGCCTAAAGTAGGACTCCCCTCCTATATAAAGGGGGTCTGATTGTTTGTAAAACACATTGTGACATGCATCCCAAAAGTTTTATAATATTATTTTCTTTCTACCAGCTACTGTTCTTCCGTATGTAACATTGTTTGGATCATATTCAGGTCGAGTGAGGTCTATTTCTCAAGGCCATAACTGTTCAAGTCACACGGTTTGAATTTACTTTATTATTGTTTGCTTTATTTATAGTTCAATCTATTGCTTTGTGTCAAATTAATCTACGTATCCTTAAAATCACTTATAAATTCAATTGTTATCCAATTTTGAGGGTAAACAGTTTGGCGCCCACCGTGGATCATAAGATCAAACAGATCCCGTCAACACCTTATCACCCTAGTGGGAACGGACAAGCCGAATCGACCAACAAAATCATACCCCAAAACCTCAAAAAGAGGTTAACCGATGCCAAAGGAAGGTGAAAGGAAATCCTACCCGAAGTCCAATGGGCATACCGCACGACCTCAAAGTCCAGTACCGGGGCCACCCTATTCTCATTGGTTTACGGCACCGAAGCTCTAATACCGGTCGAAGTCGGAGAGCCAAGTATCAGATTCCGATATGCAATAAAGGAATCAAATGACGAGGCAATGAATACGAGCTTGGAACTGTTGGATGAAAAGCGCGAAACCGCACTTGTTCGGTTGGCTGCCCAAAAGCAATGGATTGAGAGATATTATAACAGAAGGGCCAACCTTCGGTACTTCAACGTCAGGGACTTAGTGCTAAGGAAGGTCACACTGAACACCCAAAACCCGAGCGAGGGAAAGTTGGGACCGAACTGCGAAGGACCATATCATATCGTTGAAATCACCGGAAAAGGATCCTATAAGCTCAGAACAATGAACGGTGAACAACTACCGAGCAATTGGAAAATAACTCACCTAAAACGATATTACTGCTAAGGTACGACCCCATTCATTTTCTTTTATTTATATTTTGGATTAACACTTGCAGGTGACCGACAAGGAACAGTACAAAGTTTTAGGTCTGAAAGCACGCATTGCACTCTTTTTCCCTTGAACCAGTTTTGTCCCAAATGGATTTTCCGGCAAGGTTTTTAACGAGGCAACAGTGGATCGTACTAACTTAGAATCAAAGACCGATCACAAATCGGTGTTGAAGATCACATTAACAATATCTGAAGCTTCTCTCAATGATCAACTTAGAATACTGGGGGGCATTACCCTCAGATATCGACTTTAGCAAGGAAATTACTTCGTGGTGGAAGGGTCTCGATAGGTAGGATTTATTGTAACGGACAAACGGTCAAACGAACCGTGCCTGCATAGATTGCTCGAGCCTTAGCATAAAGCATGTATGCATGTATGACTATTTTACACAAGAATAAAGAGAAGTTTTTTCCTTACAATCATCTTGTCTTTTAAAAATTTCTTATTTACATTTCTTTAGGAATTCCCTGCTTCCGATCCCCTAAAGATAATGAGCCCAAGGGCTGCTTTAACCTGAGATCGAACAATTACTCTCTCACTCGGGAACTGCTGTCCGAAAACAAACTCGAACGCTCCAAGCTATTAGACCTCAGAGCATAAGACCTATTAGGCAACCCCTGAATTTTAAAAGCAACGACCATCCCCACTCGGGGATTGTTATTTTAGGCAAGCTCGGATAACTCCGGAAAGCAAGCCCACTGGGCGACACCCGAATTAAAAGGCTATGACCATATTAACATGGCTCGGAGACGTCCGAGACCCGTAATAAACAAGGCCTTCGAAAAGAAAATTTTCATAACGGGTTCAAAAGGCTACCCTCGGCGAACTATAATCTCAACTACTTACTTTGGGAGGATGTTTCCGGTAACACCGAACCCCCAAAATGCCTCAAAACAGAATAATGTAAAGGCAAAATTTATTTAAATCTTCGAACATAACCTAATTATTTCGTGCCAAGGCATTTTCGATCTTTGTGAACATAAATAATAAAGCAAAGAAAAAATTCGAAAGCCGCGAAAGGGAAAAAAAGCCTTATATATTGATACAAAATTCTTTTTACAAGGGCCAAACAGCCCGATGAAAATTTTTAAAAAGGCCGAACGGTCTCAACATAAATAAAAATCTAAAAAAGCCTAAGTGGCCTAGTCTCCGCCGGGGGCCGTGTCATCACCTTCGGGGGTCTCTGCTATCTTCGAGCTCGCCCGAATCTTCAAATTCCTTAGAATCTTCCTCCTCGAAATAAGCCAGCTTCCTAGCCTGGGCTTCAGATACCTTGGCTTTCTCGATCTCAGCCAGCAGGTCAAAACCCTGAGCTCGAACTCCCTAGAGGGCCTCCCTTAGGGATTTCCACTTCATATGCTCCACCAAGTTTCTCACTTGGTCCTGAGCCGCCTCGGCATCGGCCTTATGCTGGTGCACCCCCTCATCAGCCTCGGCCTTAACCACAACAATCTCCGACTTGGCCACCTCAAGTTCCTTTGCTAGATTTTCTTGGCTAGAGACAACCGAGCTCAGTTGAGACTGGAGCTCCTCGATCTTTTTGGCCTGTACCAAGGCTTTTTCTTTTGCAGCTCGGAGCTAGACCTCAGTCGAAGCCAGTTGTTCTCGGGCAGTTTCCTTTTTCGAGGCCAAGTGGTCCATTTTTTTCTTCCATTCTTCAGCTCAGCTTGCACCATGTCCACTTTCGGCTGGAGCTGCTCGATTTGGTCAAGTATCTTTTGTAACATGCGGGTTCGGGTCGTTAGCCACTGTGTCTGAATCTTCGTCACTAAGTTCAAATACTCGTCTTACCTGCTCGACCAGGTTGCCATGCTTCTTCCGAGCCGCTTTTAACACGACCTGGAACTTCTCACTAAGAAGCTTGTAAGTATCCCTCTCTCAGTAAGCTCCCGAATCTCGACCTCATGCTGGCTAAACTCTTCTCGATTTCGGAGAAAAGTTTCGTGCTGAAGCACCGAGACCTATAAACATAAAGCAGAATGTTATGATTGTTCACGATTTAATCTAAATACATAACAAAAAGGATTCCGAAGTTAACCGATTCAATGCCTGTTGAGTCTCGTTGAAAAGACAAGGTGCCTCCACCTCGTCCATTTGGGACCGATCCTCTTCGGTCACCAAGCATCGAAGATAGTTGGCAATCCCCACGGGGGCGAAGAGAACCTCGGCATCCTCCGGTACGGATATGATGATTGACCGCTTCCAGTCAGGATCTACGCTCGTGGCTGGGAACCGATCTACCAATCTCGGACTCGAAGAAGATCCACTGACTCCCGAAGATGGCATCTTCTTTGGCACCGATAAATCACCTAACCCGGTGACATCCTCCGAGGAGGTAGAATCTATACCATCAAAGAAGTTGTTGAAAGAATCTATCACTCCTTAAGGCCTCTCGTTTGGGCGCCCTTTCAGCATCTAGGCTTCGGTTATCATCGAGTCGGTGAATGATGGAAACCAGAAAGTTCTATCACCCCAAGGACGTCATGCGATATATTATCGTCTGCCCGAGATGCACTAGCCACAGTCCTCTCTGTCGACCTCCTTAGCTCGGGGCAAAATGGGCTCGACCCTCTCAAGTTCGGAGGCCTCGGCCACTGTCTCTCCATCGGCCTCCCTGGTTAAAGGCAGCTCGGTATCGCTCCTCACGCGGGTCATCAACTCAGAGTCTTCTTCTTCTTCTTCGGACTCATCCCTCAACTAATGGAGCGAGTCTGATGGGAGTTCCGGGGCGCTGGTATTTTCTTTAGATTTTCGCACCAGTCGCCTCCTCGTTTTCTTCTTCTCGGGGCCCGAAGAGTTTGGAGCTTTTCTTCTTTTCTTCTCTTTATACTGCTTCGGATCAGGGGGCTTGGTGAATGTGTCGTCATCACGAGACGGAGGCCTCATCTCAACATCTTTTGATAAACCTGCAAAAGGAAAGTGAAACAAGTTAGAAATCGACGGCGTCAAAATAAGATCGAATGTAACTTAGAGGAAAAATCTCACCATGAGAACAAGCCTCCCACCGGCCCTTCAAAAATTCGTGCCACGTGCGCTCAGAGTAGGGTTTTTGCGACACGATGCCCTCGACCCACTCTTTGAGTCGAGGTACTGCATCCAGCATCCGAGCAACAGATACATCACAAAGAGTCGATGAGAATAAGAGCAAAAGAAAAATAATAAACAGAACATTAAAGGTAAACTTGTACTTATGCTTCATGTTCCATTTCTTGGGAAATGGTATGTACTCTGTCGAGATTAAGTCCGAGGTCTTCACTCGAACGAATCGGCCCAACCAACCTCGGTCCTGATCCTCATCGATGCTCGAGAATAGGGCCTTGCTGGCCTGATGGGCTAGTTTTATTAGGCCCCCTCAATAGAATCAGGGACTATACAGGCGCATAAGGTGATTGATGATAAAGGAACATCCCTCGAGTTTGCTCACGAAGAAGCGAAGAAGAATTATAATCCTCCAAAACGAAGGATGAATCTGCCCGAGAGTCACCTCGTACCTTTTGGAAAAGGCTATAATAACTGGATCTAAAGGACCCAATGTGAAAGGGTAAGTGTAAACACTTAAAAAACCCTCCACATGGGTGGTGATCGATTCCTCAGGGGTAGGGACCACTACGAGGTTTTCAACCCAGTTGCAGTCATCCTTGACTTTCTCGAGGATACTGTCGGAGATCGAACATATGTATCTCGAGACTGGCTCACACCAACTCGGTACCGAGGAAGTTTTCTCAACCTTGAAATCGGCTCCGGTTGGGCACCCCGCAGGGATGAACACATTTAGAGGGGGCTCTGGTGTCGGCCCCTCAGTGGCAACAAATCGAAACATTTTCGGTCGGTCTCGAGGAAGAAGGATTTTCTTTTTGAGGAACGGATTTTGAAGTCTTTTCCATTGCTACTGAACAGAGGAGAAAAGAAGGTGCTGATGAAAGAGGAGGCGTAATTAGCAAATAACTTGTGAAAACTTTCAGAAAACCAGAAGATTGTAGATGAGAGTGATGAAGTTTTTTTGAAAACACAAGTGCAAATGTTTGAATGTAAAAGTTCTAATGAATGGATGAAAAGGGGTATTTATAGTTTTCTCAAATGGCGGTGCATATCCTAAAGTGGCATACTGTTGACTGACTCACATTTAATGTCTTGAAGACTGGACCAACGGGATATTTCAACTATTCTTATCACTTACGTCATGAATTTGTCTTCATTTATCAGAGTGGGAATCGGAAGCTCGTATAGTGAGAATTCGAGGCTCATATCGTTTCTTGTCATTTACTCTTCGAAAAACGAGGGGATTATCTGTATACGGTAGAAATTGAGCTCACCTATTACATGGCATACCGTGGATGAAACATAATGGGTTGAAGATCGACCCTGGATTCCATCGAACCTAGGTACGAGGTTAGAACATGCGCCTTCAAAGATTACCGAGTTCGTGACCCTGGAACTGATTCCGACTCCGAATTAGCTCAAGAGAACATTATCGAACCAAAACAACGGAAGGTCGAAATCCATACGGGTTGCGCGTCACAACGGGAATCTCGGCACATATCAATGGAACCGCTTAATTAGCAAATCGTGAGATTTTTTATCTTATATAGAGTTGTACCTAAAGTAGGACTCCCCTCCTATATAAAGGGGGTCTGATTATTTGTAAAACACACTATGACACGCATCCCAAAAGCATTATGATATAATTTTCTTTCTACCAGCTATTGTTCTTCCGTATGTGATATTGTTTGGATCATATTCAGTTCGAGTGAGGTTTATTTCTCAAGGCCATAACTATTCAAGTCACACCGTTTGAATTTACTGTATTATTGTTTGCTTTACTTATAGTTCAATCTATCGCTTTGTGTCCAATTAATCTACGTATCCTCAAAATCACTTATAAATTCAATTGTTATCCGATTTTGAGGGTAAACAATATCAATAGAAGAGAAGAATATTATATTTAGAATTTATAATAGTAAAAGTATAATGACATTAAATTAATCAAATTTAAATTTTGAATACGTATCTATGTTAAATCACAAAGAAGTGCGAGATAACTCTTATTTTTTGTGCTTTTTCTTGAACTCAATGTTTTAGTTTTGTCCTTAAGATTAGATTTTAATTCAATGAGTTCAATATATCAAGATATTATAGGTGAGTTACGGGAATAGTTCTATGAGGGGTTGTCTTTAAATATTATCTCCATTTTTGGAAGTATTTCGAAAATCGACCCTCAGCTCTGCACATATTCATTGCTTGTCGAAAATTTATTTTATATTATATTTACTCTGCTTCTATTGTTAAATTATTCACAAGCTCTTCCCAATTGGCATGACTTTATGCTTTTTCAATTATTCACTAAACTCTACTATATTGGTATAATTTTGTGTTAATTAACTGCACTCGACCTACTATAAGATTGTTCACAAAATCTACCCAAGTGACATGATATTGTTTCTTCACTGTTCACAAAATTCTATGAGATTAGCATGACTTTATATTATCTGCAATTAACTTAGCCGTTAAATTGTCATCAAAGTATACCTGATTGGCATAATTTTTCTGTGGTATTCAACAAAATATTCTTCGAAATTACAGTTTCAATTTGGATCAAACTACCCAAAATTTGCTCAAACTGATCTCAAATTTAAAACAAAACTTCCAAATACCTACAGAAACGATCTCTAATCACCAATTCAGTCAAATAATACTAAATAGAGAAGATCCATTTTGTCTTCTTTAATACTTTAAGGGTCAACAATGGAGTTTTAAAATTTTTAAAGTAAATCACTAAATCAGTATTTGAACTAAATATTTAAGAAAAATTATCAACATTCAGATAGTTTTAACAATAATCGATCATTATCTTCCAGTTTGCATTCTCATATAAAAATTTAAAGCTTCAAATATTGAAGAATTATAATATTCTCGGTGAATAAGAACTATATTTTTGTAACAATTAAAAACAAAGACAATATTTAAAGATCATTTCCTTAGGGGACAACCGATGCAAGTTTGTGGATAATATAGGAATTCTGACAATTAAGTTATTTATTTATTTTTAAAAAGAAGGAAAAACGGAGAACGAAACCCCTTGAGTTCTACCTTTTTTTTTGGTAGCAAAAAGAAATTAGACCGTGCTTCTATATGTTGTTATCCTACGCCCGGAGCAAACAAATGTAGCATGGCATCTTACTATTTAATGCCCAGAGGAAATTCAAGCAAATTAATGAGCACTTTGGCTTATTAATAATCCATCTTTTATACCTAAACATGTCACATGATCAGTACCTTTCCTGACCTCATCAAAGATCTCTCAAATTTCACCACTTTGGCTTTATTTGCTTATTCTTTTTCATTCATTACCAAAAAATCGATCCTTTTAACCCTTAGATCAAAATTTCTAGTCCAAGAGCACTTTTCTTACTGGGCAGTGCACTATCATGTACTATTCAAATTAATCGAATAAGTGGAATCATTGAAAAATAACAATAAGAAAGCACATGATCCATGTGGTGAATATACCGATCAGGGAGAAAAACGGCATCACTTGTCATATACATAAAAGTTTTAAATTGATATAACAATTTTTCATATAACAATTAACAAACCCACTATGTCATTCAGTTCCCTTAGGATTAAAACGGCGTCACTTTTCGTGATTTCTTTTACAAAGCGTTGGGTTTTAATATCTTCATTTCAAATCTTTCTTTAGCAGTCAAAGTTTAAGATTTAATTTGATTAACCTTAGTGGTTCGTAAAATGAACTACTAATAGTGGTAAACTGGTGTTCAGAGGATGATTACTACTTTCCACGTTTTAAATTGATCGTATTTCTTTTTTCTTTTTCTTAAAATTGATAGTAACTTAGAAAATAATTGTGTGAAACCACTAAAAAGCTAAAGTGCAGACTCATAAAAGGGTAACCACGCCTATGGTATTATGTTTTTTTTTTTTTTTTTTTTTAAAGATATAATGTTTACTACTTGTTAAATTAAAGATTAGGACGCACTTGGAAGAACGCAACTAGAGGTGGCACATATAGTCATACAAAAGTTGTGGTTATGTAGGTTGTGTTTGGTAAGAAGGAAAATGTTTTCCTTTGGAAAAAGTTTTCCTGAAAAATAGGTGGTTTTATCATATAATTTTTTATATTTAGTTGGTGAGTGAAATATTTTTTTCAGAAATATTTTTTAGGGGGTGGGTTAGGGATGGGCATGGGGGTGAGTGGTGGGTGGGGATGGTTGAAAAAGAGTTTTGAAAAATATTTTTCTTCCTTTTGGTAGGAATTTCTCTTCAATTGGAAAATAATAAATTCACTAGGAAAATATTTTTTAAAATATTAAAGCTAACAAAACATAAAAAAATACAAAAATATTTTCTTTCGTACCAAACACACCTGCACACTTTTGCTTTTGTGTTTCCCTTTTGTTACTCGTTTTGTTTAAAGTTGAGTATAATCTAATTCTAAGAAAATAGTTAATTATTTACATCATCACTTATTCCATAATTTAATTGAAAGAATAGTTAGGCACATGTTACATTTTCCTTTTTAAACGATAGACTAGAAGAATGTTGTTTCGAGAACCGTAAAAAATATATAAAGTTCTCAATTCTATATAGTGAAACTAAATGTATAAAATAAGAAAAAAGAAGAAAAAACGAAAAAAAGGTAGTTCCAAACATGGAAAATACAACTGTTTTCATCTGTGTGTTCCAGTTGGTATGTTTATTGGTTCCTTCTGTCAAGTGTTTCAATATGACCTTTTATGATAAACGTTATTATTATCAGGAAATGATGATAACACCATGTGTAACGCTATTTGTGGCAATAAGTAGCGAAACGATTCTTCAAAATCTATAAGTTAGAAGAATATTACGACAACTTAAATAACAACAATGCTTTATAACTCAAGAGGAAATTATACTATTAAATATATCTTTAACTATTATTTGTATTTTATGTCCCAAAGAGAGTGTCCATTTGGTTAATATGTCACGATTCAAACAATAGTTTTACAACTTCGAATCCTAGTAACCCTCTTGATAGTTCTAAACTAGTTTGACTTCTTCTATTTTCCTTTCATTTTTGTTAAACAAAAAGAGTTATTGTTTATGTTTATATATTATTGTAAGTATTAAGAAAATCTTATTAGCTCAGTTGGTTAATTACATAAACTTTCACTTTATTAAAAGGGTATGATTCCTCACCTTATAGTTCTTTTCCCCCGTATATGTATATTATTTTTGTCTAGAGAAAAAAAATAAAAATAAAAGACGGGGATTGGGGGG
>MCJB01012396.1:33677-59576 GCA_002018475.1 Nicotiana obtusifolia
GGGGGGGGGGGGGGGGGGGGTTTGGAGGTTGGTAGGACAAAGACTTCCATTTTAGAGTTAATTCATGCACTGCACGCTTGACCTTATTTTATTGCTTTTTAAGATACCACGCACTCCATACTCTCTAAAGCCAAAAGCCTTTAGAAAAAGATATAATAATTTTGTCCAAAAGTTAGAAGACAACATAAGAAGAAGAAGCATGAAGATTTGGAGATCTAAAGCAATTCAAAGTAATGAGTGTTTAGAGCCCCCTTAGTTTGAACTATACATTATCCTGCCTTCCGGCATTTGTGTTTTCCTTTTTTTTCTTTTTACTTTCAATTGGTTAAACATGTCTCAGTATCTTGAAAGAATAATTTTTTTTATCACACTGGCTAATTAAGTCAAGCAGATGCATAATATATATATTAGCTCATATACTTCTCTTACTTAATTATGGTTCATTTATTTATATTTGTATACGGGTAAAATCGAGGATAATAAGTACCCCGATTTCCCACTGAGGCCAACAAAGCAAGGACATGACTGCAAGAAATCGGAATCAAAACTAGGAGCCACTCGTATCAAGGCCCGAGCAAAACACCTGCCCTCGGAGCCATCGAGACCACGCCTCCGGATCATGTTCGACTTCCAAGACCTTGGAGAGCATTACCAAACGACCGTGCACGATTAATAAATGGTCGTGATATCCGTGTCCAACCAGATATCACGACGATTCCCGGTCCGTATCGGCAATAGATTAGTGATTAGCGAAAAGGAAGATTTTTAACTTTCTTAGAATTGTACTTAGAGTAAAACTCCCCTACTATATAAAGGAGAAGCTGATTATTTAATAGACAAACTGTAATACGCATACCAAGGCAATATATATCCGTTTTCTCTGCTTCTAAAAGTTATTCAAAGTTCTTGATTTTACTCATAGTTCTTCATAAGTGTTTGGCTCCGAACAAAAGGCATGTTACTTGTTACGCTAATAACCGAGCCCGGACTCAATATTACTACTGGTTTGGCTATTTATTCTATCCTTAATTTGTTTATCAAACGACATTAATCGCTTGTATTGAATTAGTCCACATATTCTTAAAATCACGTATAAATTTAATTTTGATCCATTTTTAAGAGTAAACAGTTTGGCGCCCACCGTGGGGCTAATGATAATAGTGGTAATTTGATACAAATTCCATAACACATTTTGTTTTACACTTGTTCTTTGAGATTTTAATTTCAGGTCAGCCTAAAAATGTCAAACTCTCAGTCAGCTCACTTGAACATTGATGCCGAATCTGGCCATCACGGTGAAAACAACAATGCATAATGCTCAACAACGAGGTGCCTCCTATTGATCCCAACGGAGTCCCGGTTGCAGACCCAGTTGATGCCAACTCGCATGTGGCCATCAACGCCAACCTGCCGAATAACCCTTAGAACCGCGTTCGCCGAGGAGTCCGACCTAAGACTCGAGGTACGCCCGAAGGTGAAGGCGACGAGATCAATCTACGGGTGATCTTCGAAATGTTGCAGGCCCAACAAGCGGCGATAGCACAGTTGCGGAATCAAAGTCATGCCCCCAGCAGAGTTGAGCCCGAACCATCCTGGGAAAACGCCCCAAGGAGTGAGGAAGCCACAGAAAGGCCGGGTGAAGTTGAGCCCGGGACCAACGCCGAAATAATAAAAATGCTTGAGGAACTGACAAAGCGAGTGGAATCGAGGGAGAAGAAAATTGAGGCCAACAACAAAAAAATGGAGACCTATAACTCCAGAGTCGATCAAATCCCAAGAGTGTCCCTGATATTGAAAGGCCTTGATTCTAAGAAATTTGTCTAAAAGTCTTTTCCTCCGAGTGCGGCACCGAAGCCAATCCCGAAGAAGTTCCGCATGCCCGAAATTTCAAAGTATTGTGGAATCACAGATCCAAATGAGCACGTGAACTCCTACACATGTCATCAAGGGAAACGACCTAGAAGATGACGAAATCGAGTCGGTTTTGCCAAGAAGGTTCGGGGAAACCCTGTCCATAGGAGCAATGATATGGTATAACAACTTATCCCCAAATTCTATTGATTTGTTTGCTATTCTTGCAGACACCTTTGTGAAAGCACATGTGGGGGTCATCAAGTTCGAGACCAGAAAATTGGACCTTTTCAAGGTAAAACAAAGAGATAACAAAATGCTCAGAGAATTCATATCGAGGTTTCAAATAGAACGGATGGATCTGCCCCCGGTTGCAGATGATTGGGCCGTTCAGGCGTTCACTCAAGGACTCAACCCCCGAAGCTCCCTGGCTTCACAGCAGTTGAAACAAAATTTGATAGAGTATCCGGTGGTAAATTGGGGCGACGTCCATAATAGGTACCAGTAAAAAATTAGAGTGGAGGAAGATCAACTTGGTGCGCCCTCCGGGTCCGTTTATCCCATCAGAACTAATGACAGGCCTAAGAGAGTCGTCGATCATGAACCGAGACCGAACAAAGAATGGTATCAACCGTATGGCGGAGATCGAAGGGGCAACGGATTTGGGCGTAACCCCGCGAGAAACAAAAAAAGGAACAATCGAGGCCACAGTAGCCGGGGACTCACGAGCAAAAATGGTTTCAACAGGCTACTCTGGGCCAGGGAGGCACCAAGGTTATAGAATATAACTTCAATGTCGATGCTGCCAGCATCATATCTGCTATCGGGCGCTTCAAAGACACCAAGAAAGACCCTAACTTAATGTGTAAGTATCATGGCACACATGGCCATAGAACCGAGGACTACCGACAGTTAAGAGAAGAAGTGGCCCGGTTATTCAATAACGAATATCTCCGGGAATTTTTGAGTGATTGAGTTAAAAAACACTTCAGGAATAGGGACTCTAACAAAACAGACCGAACAAGAGGAACCTCAACACGTCATCAATATGATCATTGGTGGCGATGACATCCCCTAGCGACCAATTTTAAAGCGCACCAAGGTGTCCATCACAAGGGAAAAACAGACCCGGGATTATATCCCGGAGGGAACCATTTTGTTGAACGATGAGGACGCCGAAGGCATCATACAACCACATAATGATGCACTGGTAATATCTGTACTTATAAATAAGTCTCGAGTTAAGCGTGTATTGATTAATCCAGGTAGCTCGACCAACATCATCAGATCGAGGGTCGTAGAGCAGTTAGGTTTGCAACACCAAATAGTACCGGCAGTCCGGGTTTTAAACGGATTCAACATGGCATGTGAAACTACTAAAAGGGAGATAACCCTATCGGTAAACACTGCCAGAACTATTCAGGAAACAAAATGAGATATAATGCTCTATACGAAAGACCACGGATTCATAACATGAGGGCAGTACCCTCAACACTACACCAGGTACTAAAATTCCCCACAACAAGAGGAGTCAAGATGGTTTACGAAGAGCAACCGACATCAAAAGAAATGTTCGCGGTCGATGAGGTGATCCCGATGTCTGCACTCTCAACATCAAAGAACACGGAGCCAGTTCGGAAAGAAGAAACCAAATAGCAACCACCGATACCGGCCCCGACCGAGCTGAAGAAGCAAGAAGCAGGCGAAGATGATGATTACGGAGTCCCTAGGTCATTCATCACCCCTGATGATAATGATGCCACCAAATCAATGGTCGAGGAGCTGGAGCAAGTCATATTAATCGAACACTTGCCCAATCGGAAGGTATACCTGGGCACGGGGTTAACTCCCGAGCTCAAGAAAAAACTCATTAAATTCCTTGTAGCTAACATAGATTGTTTCTCTTGGTCCCATCTTGATATGACAGGGATCCCACTGGAAATAACCACTCATAAGTTGAGCTTGGATCCAAAGTTTCGCCCGGTTAGACAGAAGAGGAGGCCTCAGTCCGAAGTCAAACATGCATTCATCAAAAACAAGGTATCCAAACTCCTTAAAATAGGTTCCATTCAGGAAGTTAAGTACCAAGATTGGCTAGCTAATGTAGTGGCAGTGCCTAAAAACGGAAATAAATTAAGAATGTGCGTAGATTAGGCATGCCCTAAGGACTCTTTTCCTTTGCCTAACATCGATCGCATGATCGATGCGACGGTCGGGCACGAGATACTCAGCTTTCTCGACGCCTATTCCAGGTATAACCAAATCCGGATGGACCTGGTGATCAAGAAAAAACTTCCTTTATTACTAAATTCGTCACCTATTGTTATAACGTAATGCTGTTCGGACTAAAGAACACCGGTGCCACTTATCAGTACCTAGTAAACAGGATGTTCGAATCAATGAAAGTTTATATTGTCGACATGTTAGTTAAGTCCCTGCGAGCAGAGAACCATTTGAAACATTTGCATGAAACCTTTAACATGCTGAGAAGATACAATATGAAGCTGAACATGGAGAAATGCGCATTCGGGGTCAGATTCGAAAAATAGCTTGGATTCATGGTGTCCAACTGAGGGATTGAGATTAATCCCCATAAAATCAAAGCTATAGAAGACATCACCGTGGTGGAAAGTGTCAAGGCCGTTCAGAGACTAACCGGGTGCATAGCTGCCTTGGGCTGGTTCATATCGAGGTCTTCCGATAAGACCCATCGGTTCTTCTTACTATTGAATAAGAAGAATAACTTTTCTTGGACCCCAGAACCAACAAGCTTTGGAAGAACTCAAACGGTACCTTTCAAGCCCACCCGGGCTCTATACTCTGAAGACGGATAAGCACATGTACCTGTACTTGGCGGTATCCGAGGTAGCGATAAGTGGAGTCCTAGTCCGAGAAGAGGAAGGTACGCAATTTCCTATTTACTATGTTAGTAGAACTCTAGGTGAGGTCTAAGCAAGGCGTCCTCACCTGGAAAAATTAGTGCTCACTTTGTTAAGCGCCTCCAGAAAGTCAATGCCATATTTTCAATGCTACCCCGTATGTGTCGTAACTTCTTACCCACTAAGGAACATAATGCACAAACTCGAGCTCTCGGTCCTGTAGGCCAAATGGGCCATAGAAATTAGCGGGTACGATATCGAATATCGACCCTGAACAGTCATCAAATCATAAATTTTGGCAAACTTTGTGGCCGACTTTACACCGGTTTTAATACCTGAAGTCAAAAAGGAATTGTTGTTAACCTCGGGGACTTCCTCAGGAATCTGGACCCTCTTTACGGATGGTGTTTCGAACATAAAGGGGTCCGAACTCAGCATCGTCTTGAAGTCGCCTAGGGGTAACATAGTTAGGCAGTCTATTAGAACTGTGAAATTGACTAACAATGAGGCCGAGTATGAGGTCGTGATTGCAGGTCTCGAATTGGCTAAAAGCCTTAGGTCCAAGGTGGTCGAAGTCAAGTGTGACTCCCTCCTTGTGGTATATCAAGTCAATGGGATGTTAGAAGTAAAGAAGGAACGAATGCGAAGGTATTTGTACGAATTGTGGGTAGCGCTGCATCTATTCAAGGAGTGGACCCTACAACACATACCCCGAGATCAAAATAGCGAAGCCGATGCTTTGGATAACCTTGGTTCATCGGTTGATGACGATGAATTCAGCTCAGGAACAGTCGTACAACTCATGAAATCGGTAGTGAAAGAAGCTCATGCCGAAATAACTTCAACAAGTTTAACTTGGGATTGGAGAAACAAATACATAGACTATTTGAAGATTGGGAAGTTGCCCTCGGATCCTAAAGAATCGAGAGCTCTATGTATGAAGGCGGCCAGGTTCAGCCTATCTAAAGGGATTCTGTTAAGAAGAACATTTGACAGCCGGTCGCCATATGCTTAGGGCCGGGAGATACCGAATATGTCTTGAGAGAAGTTCATGAAGGCACATGCGGAAACCATTCGGGGGTAGAATCTTTGGTTCGAAAGATAATTAGGGCTGGCTATTACTGGATTGACATGGAGAAAGATGCAAAGGACTTTGTACGAAGATGCAATGGCTTTTGCAGACACGCACCGATGATCTATCAACCCGGAGAGCTACTCCATTAGGTCTTGTCCCCGTGGCCGTTCATGAAATGGGGAATGGCCATCGTCGGTCCCCTGCCATGGGCACCGGGTAAGGCCCAATTCATACTGTTTATGGCTGATTATTTCTCTAAATGGGTCGAAGCTCAAGCGTTCGAGAAGGTCCGGGAAAAAGAAGTCATTGACTTCATTTGGAACCACATAATATGACTGTTCGGGATACTGGTCGAGATCGTGTGTAATAATGGGAAGCAATTCATTGGCAGCAAGGTAAACAAGTTCTTTGAAGACCACAAGATTAAAAATATACTCTCCACACCCTATCACCCTAGTGGGAATGGACAAGCGGAATCTACAAACAAGACCATACTCCAAAACTTGAAAAAGAGGATGACCGATGCCAAAGGGAAGTGGAAGGAAATTCTGCCCGAAGTCTTGTGGGCGTACCATAAAAATTCGAAATCTAAGTACCGGGCCCCATTTTTATTGGTCTGCGGTACTGAAGCATTAATACTAAAGCATTAATACCAGGCAAACACCCACCGAGCATTAATAAAGTGTATTATAAACTCTATGATGATCATAGAATATTTGATTTTGTCTAGTTCTTATTTTTTACATTCTTGCTAATAGATGAGGCTTAGCCTCAATAGGAATTGTAAGGTAAGGTTTAGCTCGGTGGGTGTTTGCCTAGGTACTATGCCTTGGGATATAACCCAATGGGTATGAGATTATACGCCCTCATGAGACTTTGCCGGCAGCTAACCCATGACTCCTTTACGTGAGGTTGCCATAAGGGCATTGTGAGGTGCAGAGGAGTAATTATATAGCCAAGGCATATATGCAACACTAACGGAACTTTTGTCCCCCTTACTTATTTTTCTGTTGTAGTTTGTTTCTACTATTAATATAATATTATATTTTGGAAAAAAAAACCCAATCGAAGTGGGAGAGCCGAGCCTTAAATTCTGATATGCGACTGAAGAATCAAATGGTGAGGCCTTGAATATGAGCATGGAACTATAGGATGAAAGAAGAGAGGCCGCCCCATTCTGGTTGGTCGCCCAGAAATAACGGATAGAAAGATATTACAGCTGAAGATCCAACCTCCAACACTTCAATGTCGGGGACTTGGTGTTAAGAAAAGTAACGGTACATACCCGAAACCCGAATAAGGGAAAGTTAGGACCAAATTGGGAAGGACCATATCGAGTCATTGGAATTACATGCAAGGGCTCGTACAAACTCGAAGCAGGAAACGATGTACTGCTACCGAACAACTGGAACGTGACGCACCTAAAACGGTACTACTGCTAAGGTACAATTTAATGTACTTCTTTATAATGTTATGAATCGGGCTAACACTTGCAGGCAACCGCCAAAGGAGAATGTGACTATTAGGTCTGAAAGCACGCGATACACTCTTTCTCCCTTGAGCCGGTTTTGTCCTAAATGGGTTTATCGGCAAGGTATTTAGCGAGGTAACAGTAAATCGTGCTAAATTAGATTCGAAAGCCAATTTTATTTCGGAATCAATGGGTACATCAACAACATTCGATCCCTTTCAAGATCGACCTCGAATACTGGGAGCCATCACCCTCGGGTTAAGGTTCTTAGCAAGAAGGAAACTTTGTACTTGAACAACTTAGGCTTGGTGGTTAGGATTTATTTTAAGGGAAAAATGGTCAAATGAATCATGCCCACATAAGCCAACTTAGCCATAATACAAGCTTTTATATGCTTTCGATCATGTACTTTACACGTAGAAATAAAAGAAAGTTTTCACCTTGCTATAACGTATTTTTGCCTCTTCGAACATCGAGCCTAAGGGTTACCCCTATTCAGGGACTATCGAGACTAAGGGCTACCCCTTTTGGGGAATCATCGAGCCTAAGGGCTGTCCCTATTTGGGACTATCGAGCCCAAGGGCTACCCCTACTCGGGGACTCTCGTCCGAAATAAATTCGAGCAACTCGGGCTAGCAAATCCTGGAGGCACAGAACCTATTAGGTAGTGCCAAATCACAAAAGGCTACGACCACACTAAAAACGACTCGGAGACGTCCGAAGCTTGTAATCAAAGCATAAGTCCTTCATAAAAATTCTAAACCTGCTAAAAGATTACCCTCGACAAAAGCATCGTCTAAAATCACTTAAGCATCTCGGGAAAGCTTCTGGTCACTCCGAGTTTTCAAAGTCTCGAGAAAATAAGGTTGCATTGAAGTCAGAGTCTTTTCGGACCTCCAATAAACAAACGACTTATTACTACATCTGATTCTATGCTAAGGCATTAGAAATATTTGCAAGAGTACAAATTATGAAAAGATGCTGAAAATGTAGAGACTTGAAATTACCAAAAGGGAAATTTTATATATTCTGGAATGTATTTACAAAGGCCCAACAAAAACGGCCTCAAAATAAGCAAAAAATATACACAACAAAAAAACAAAACAAAAAATCTAAGGCATTCATGCCTGATCTTCGTCGGGGCCCGATTTGACGCCAAAACTGTCGGAGCCTTCACATTTCTTGGAACCCTCGGAGTCCTCTGTATACTCGGGTTCAGAAAGTTTCTTTGCCTCGGCTTGAATCTTCCTTGCCTCCTCACTCTCGACCGACAGGTCAAAGCCTCGGGCATGGATCTCTTCAAGGGTCTCCCTCCGAGACAACCACCTCATATATTTGGCATTGGTCTTTAGGAGGGGCTCAGCTGCTTTAATGTCGGCCTTGTATTGGGCCATCATCTCCTCGACATTGGCAGAGGTTGTCTCCAATTTGGACCTCATCGCTTTAAGCTCTTTACCGAGGGTGTCCCTTTCTGTGGCAGCCGAGCTCAGTGGTGCTCGGAGATCTTCATTCAGCTAGGCTCGCTTATCAGTTTTCTCCTACGCCACCCGAAGCTGAACCTATACCGAAGACAACTTTTCCTGGGTAGTTTCCTTCTCCGAGACAAGCAGATCCATCTTACTCTTCCATCCATCGGCCATGAATTGGATCTCGTCCATCTCTTTTCGGAGTTGATCGACCTGGTCGATCTTCTGTTGGACCTGGGTTTTGTCGTTAGCCACTACAACTAGTTTCTTGTTTCTAACTTCAAAGACCTTTACCTTTTCGACCAAGTCGGCGTGCTCCCGCCTCAGGACCGACATTTCTTTCTGTGCCCTATCCAGCTTGGCTTGAAGGTCCTTAATGACCCCGTCTTGTTGCTCGCTGACGAGCTTGTACGTATCCTTTTTTGAGCCTATTCCTTAAGCTCAAGCTCGAGCTAGTTAACCTCGACATGGTACCGGAGGAAGCTTTCATGATGAAGTACTGAGGCCTGCAAAACAATGAAAGACGTGAGAGACATCAAAACCGAAGTAAAATCCAAAAAGACGTAATGATTCATTACCTAGTTTAGCGCCTACTACGCCTCATTGAAAAGGCACGGCACATTCACCTCATTTATTTTTGCTTCGTCCTCCCCGGTCACCAGGCCTCAGAGGTAACTGAATACGCCTATGGGGGCAGATAAAACCCCGACATCCTCAGGGACAGTAAGAATGACCGATCTCTTGCGACCGGGGTCCACACTCGGAGCGGGAAATTGGGTAGTCAATTTTGGGCTCGAACTCGACCTACCAGCTTCCGGAGATGTATCCTTCTTTGGGACTTTCAGGTCACCCAACCTGGAAAAATCTTCCAAAATGGACGAGTTCACGCCATCAAAGAAAGAATGAAGGGGATCATCCGTGCCATGGATCCCTTCATTGGACTTCTCCTTTCCCGTTTGGGTCTCTTCGAGCATGGACTCGGTATAGGAGGGTGTTCCTGAAATTTCTATTACACCGGGCGTTTCCTTCGGAGTGAAGCAGGCGTTTCCGGAGGTCTCGGCCCCTATCTTCATATCGACCTCTCGAGTCTAAGGGAGGTCGGCCACATGAGTCTCTCCCTCGGCTGCCTTCTGCTCCCTGGGATGGGTCGATCCATGGGCGATAAAAATGTCGTCTTTTTTCGGGCTCATCCTGAGCCGGAGAAGCGAATCGGAACCTGGCAACTTGGAGCTGGTGCTCTTCCTGGTCTTGCGAGCCACCCTCGTCTTTGGTTTCACCTTAGGATCCGAGGAGCTAGAAGTTTTCTTTTCATTTTCTTCTTTTCCCCTAAGGCAGCCCCGAGTTGTCCCATAACGGAGGGCTCACAAAGTCATGCAATAATTCGCGTCCTAATTTGGGGGACTCGTTATGCCTGAGGTAGGCCTAAGCGACACATAGACTTGGAGAAATTGGTGCCAACATTTGCTTCATTCATTAATGTGAAAATGAATCAAAAAAAACTTTTACTAAATTGACAATAATATAATAAAGTTACTAATGGCTTTTTGCCTTATTAAATCGAAATCTAATCTAAGCTAGAAAGCAATAAAGAACATCATCTCCTAGTCTATTGGGTCCGTGAAGGACCTTCTCCATGCTTGGCTCTTTTGACCCCATCAATCATATTTCCCAAATCGCGCATATCCAACAGTAAGTAAGTATTTGCCATATTTCCTCCTTCATCATCGTCCATGCCTTGACAATCCGAGAGTCTCTTTCTCATCTTCCCTTCTAGCTCGATCAGTTTTTGTTCCAGGTATTCAAATCTTTCTGTTGACTTAGTGGCAATCTCCTTCCATTGCCTTATTGCTTCCATGTTTTACTTTGTGTTGCTCCAGATGTTTAGCTTCGGACTCGAACACCCTTTTGCGTAGCCTCTTGTACTTAACCTGTGCCTCAGCCACTTCATCTATGACCCTATCCTTCAGATTGACTCCCGGCTTGATGTCCCCTGCTATGTCATCTAGCTAGCCATGATAGATAGTATACATGACCGGTGTGATACCTGTCTGGCTCAATAGTTTCCCTTCCACAATGATCTTTTGGTTCCACGTATGTTGCGTTTCGAACTTGAATGGAATGACATCTCCCTTGAAATCTGCCTTGTACTGGACCATATTGGAAACTTGAGGTATGACTTGTTTTCTTCCAGCTTGTCTTATCACCCTTATTGAAGCGTAAGGGTAGTTACCTCGCAGCCCGATCAGCACCAAGTGAGTAGTCCCTTTCGATCTGATGATAAACTCACCACAAGAAAACCATTCAAACATCTAATACACCTGCTCGTCTATCAGATTGCTGAAGAAACGCACCCAACTTACAGCATTTCCAGGCTTTGCAAACCTGTTTAGAATAAACGTCATTTTCTTTGGGTGATGGTTGGCTATGTATTCATTTAGTGGCCTTCGCAGAAGCTATTGACGATACTTGCCTCTCTGAAAGTGTTCCAGAAGCAATAGATTACAACCCTCAAAGTTTCTGAATCCCTATTTGCACCGATATAGAGCGCGGTACATTTTAGCTAAGATCATTGGGATGATAGTATAAGTTTGTCCTTCGATTCCATCCATTAAGGTCCTGGCGACCATGGCTAAGAGAGTATGAATCATTCCTCCTTTCATTGGAAAAATAAACAACCCCAAGAAGCAGACCATGAACACATAAACCCGGTGGTGCATCCATCCTAAGGAAGTAATGGCTAGTTCATCATGATGAAGATGATATGACTTGCTATGCCCATATCGCTCGTAGAGAAACTCAAAAGGATGTATGATTTCTTTAGACAAAGCAGTTCGTCATTCTTCTTAAAACCCAACATTTTCAAAAAATCGCGGGAGTACGATTCTTGTGTACCAGTAATCCCGAACTATCACATGGTAACATGGCAAAAGCTCTTATTTTTTCTAGGAGAGGAGTCATTTCTATATTGACGACTCGAAAAACGGCTCTTTTTTCATCCCAGAACATGGTGGCGGCCTGGATCAACTCCATATTTGGCTGAATGTTTAACAAAGATGGCAGGTCACCAAGTACTCTCCTCACATGGTAATCCCGGACTATCCCATGGTAACATGGCAAAACCTCTTATTTCTTCTAGGAAAGGAGTCATTTCTATATTGCCGAATCTGAAAATAACTCTTTTTTCATCCTAGAACATGGTGGCGGCCTCGATCAGCTCCCTATTTGGTTGAATGTTCAACAAAGATGGCAGGTCACCAACTACTCTCCTCACATGATTCTTGTCACAAGGTGCAAGGTCTTTCCACCAGTCAAGTAGCAAAAGCGGGATATTCTGGACCATACCGAACCTAGGGATTTCGTGCTTCATTTTCTGCAAACAAACAAAGGTTATCCCTTTTCCACTCCAGATTTGACTACTTACGCAATAATGATCAACACGTTGGCACATTTTCTCCAAGTAATGCACATAATATCATAGTGTCCATTGGGACTGTGGAAATCCCGTGGGACTTTGGACAAGGCTCATCGTAGCAGGTTGTTACGTTAACAACACTTCAACCTGTACTAGGTTTAGCATGATGCATGTACATTTCAAATTGGAGTAGGGTTTCTAGAAGGGTCTAGACTGGTACTCCCAAGTGGACAACTTGAGAGGGAAAGGCACGGGACCTTCGACTGCATTGTTGATCGACTAGTCTACCATAAATAAGCCTTTTCGATTTAAAAAGGTTGATTTCAGGAAAGCGCGAACACTCATCAAGCGTTGTTATGTTGATAATTGGCACGAGTGGAGTATGATGCATAGCAAGATTTATGCAAAATAATAACACATTGCCAAGTATTTGCATGATAAAAGTAGGTAAAAGCATTAAATAAAATAGCAAAAGTGAACATGAAGAGAAAAGAGAAGAAAGACAAAAGAGAGGAGTCATTTTAGCTCATAAAAAATGTGCGAGAACGTAATGAAGCAAGTACGGAAGTAGGGATGGGAGAGCCATAATATAGCAGTCTCAAACAAGATGAAGGAGATGGAGAGAGGTCGTACATGTCATAGCAAATAAAGGAGAATAAGGAAAGGGATGTGCATGTCATAGCAAAATAAAGGTGAATGAGGAAAGGGAGGTGCATGTAATAGTGTTTTAAAACAAATAAAGGCGAATAGGGAAGGGGATGTGCATGTAATAGTAGTTTAAGAAAAATAGGGGAAAACAAGGAAAGGGATGTGCATGAAATAGCAATTTAAGACAAAGAAAGTAATCCACATAAGTCAAGTTCATTATGGTAAAAGACTAATTATATTCCCAGCAGAGTCGCCATGCTGTCGCGCCCCGTTTTCTCGCGAAAGCAGATTTCGACGTGTGACAACTCTTTTAAATGGGTATTAAAAGAGAAGGGTCACCACCTAATAATTTTTTAGGTGCGTTAGGGTGCCTATTTGCAAATAATTCTGTTTGACTAGTCCGTGTCATCAAAGATCGGGTAAGGGCTCAAATTACCTCAAAGAGAAGGTGTTAGGCACTCTTCGAGGTCCACAACAGTGGTTCCCGACCGAATTTTAAATTATGTGGATTATGTAATTAGACTAGGTGACCAAATAAATGAAGAGAAATTTAGAAGTCGAAGAGTCTTATTATAACTCATGAGAATCGATACAAAATCTTAATGACTACAAGGATACAACTATATTGATCTATGTAAAATTACTAAGTGTAAATAACAAGTTCATAAAGAAAGAAGGGAGGGGCATAAATAATATTTCGCAACTCTTTTGTGGTAGGGGTTGCTCATGTTATTTAGCGGGCACAGACTATCATCTTCTGCTTCCCGATTACTATGTTAAAGTTGTTTACTTAAAGGTGCTCTAGTTCAATTCTAGATCGTTCCCTAGGCGTGCACTACCCATCCCATGCCTATGGCCCAGGAGGCTTTGGACCTCTATTTGGTGGTTCTAGACTTCACTTAGGATGCTCAAAATGATAAAACTAGCGTACATTAAAAAACACGTAGGACTATGCATAAGTAGAATTAAAGGCTCAAATTAACCTCCAGACATAAACAACAAATGCACGCGGGCAATTAGGTAGTAGACAATTTCAGACGCAATAGACGTAGTTTCTATGTGATTTTGGTTTCCAGCGTTGTACAGGCAGTGTTGCAGCTTTAAACTAACGAATTTATAGATTAAAGGTATTACAAACAAATAGGCATGACATGTACATGGTTTATGTAATAAGACAGTGAAACGATCTCAGAATTCCGAATTATCAGTGTTTATTTTATAGACATGTGTCTCAAGAAGGTGACAATATCCTATAGACAAGATTTTAAAAGTTGATAACTATTCTTGATTTTTATAACATTTTACTCCTATAGGCATGTCATCTAGGCGGGGTAGTGTAATGAAAACAATAGAAGTAGTTGATTAAAAGATTAAGGTCCTATAGTCAGGATATCTAGATGGGCAGTACACTAAAAATAATAGAAGCAATAGACCGATTGATTATTTAAAGTACTATAGGCATGGTTTCTAGGTTGACAAAGCAAAACATGCATTATTGTATCCTAAAGGTATGTTATCTAAGTGTGCACAATAGTAGACTTGAAAACAAATATAGCAAATACTCAGATATGCATTACACAATTGAGTGAAATGTGTGTGATTTCCTATAAGCATGCTTTCTATGAGAGTGTAGAAATAAAGCATTTCAAACAAAAATAGCAAACAAAGCATGTAGACCCTATAGTCATATTTTCTACCTATTTATGCAAAATAAGAATATACCCATTCCTCCCCAATTTCATTAATTCCCAATCATTCATTATACAAATTATTACAGCCCAAATGTAATAAATACATGCCTAATCATAAATGTAAAACAACCCAGCAATGCATCTGGACCTTCAAGTGGCTTTAAAATTCAGGCAGGCCACATCCCAGGCGCAGATAATGTGCTCAAACCCACAGTACCAAGAACCAGATTCAACAGTCCAGGCCAAACAACAAAACAATTCTCTTGTCCATCCATTACTAGTCATAGATAAATAAAGCGCGAATGGTAACTCATGCAACCCAAATCATTTAAGATAACTCAAATTCTAAGGTGGAGCATATGCTCATTTGAACCCTAATACCACAACTAACAAAAGAAAGAATTCTAAACATCCTAGGTATAGGTCACACACTTGAACATCACATAAGCACACATAAGATGTAGAGAGTATGTAGAATACATAGATTGGACATATACAGAGGTTTTCAGATTAGCAAACAAGTTCCAGGTAACAGATTTCTTGGGATACACATGATTTAATTGTAGAAATATAGCATGCAAGAATCTACAAACAAAGGAGTTAAGCATGAGAGTTCAAAGCAAGCAGGATCATGAATTAGTTTCCAGAAGGTTAACAAGTAGCAATGACATACTCGAGAGACAAGGACGGACAGTGAAATTCATAAGAAAATCTTAACCTAAGCATGTGGAGGCAAAACATAACTAAGATTTGTAAGTCAGTTTATGACAAGTAGAATGTATTTATAAGAAAACCTATTAAGAAATTAAAGGTCAACAATATTGAAAACTCTGCACAACAGCTAATTAGCAGGCATGTATCTCATTCTGAGAATGCAAGTCTATAACAAGTTCCATTATACATACCAAGGATAACACAAGGCGTGAAATTGAGCAAACTAGCACTAGCAAGCATGGCCTATAGAACAGTGTTGTGGCAACCAAAATGGTAGTAAGACATGCAACTATAGTATAGTGTTGAGGTTTGCAAGTGGCATAGAAATATGCATTCTGAAAGGTTCGGGATTCACATAGGCATGATCATTTTTTTAAAAAGTGAACAGGTAGAATGTTGTATATATGAGTGACTTAGCATGAAGAGGGACAAATAATTTGGAACACTTTTTGAGCAATTACTAGTAAGTTTTAACAGAAGAATCCAAAACAGAGTATGAAGATACACTCACACCAAACATTGATCAGGTTTAACATTCCAACCAGGAAAACATACAAAGAGCAGGAATAACCTTAGTTAACTACTCATGATTCTAAGATTAGAACCTAAATAGAATTGGGGCATTAAAGCTACAGAAAGACATTAAAGCGAACAGGATTGAAAACAAAAGTAGCACAGTAGAAGGATCATAGAAGTTCGAGTAACATTTAAGAGGGACAGAACTTTACTGCACCTAGAAAATAACAAGCTACCCATCTAGAAGCTTTGGACTTAGGTAATATCATAACACACAGAATTGTAGAAGAAACATCATCAAGACTGATAATCTGTAGAACATGTGATAATTATGCAACATTAGAAATTCATAAACTGCAGGGAAATTGAGTCAAACAATAGTGGCACACACAATTCACATAGGCACCACCATACAGGAGGGAAGTAAGTTGAATTGTAAAGGTAAAGAACACTAACCAGTTGCAAAGTTAAACGAGCAAAAGAGTGAGGAACTCATAATATCAATAGTGATTCAGTAGCAGCAATTGAAGGAAGACAGTAGAACCCCAAATACCCAGTGCTTCAGAGTTCACAAGAGGCTCGAGAAGGGCTCCGAGTAGTGCTTGCACCGGAGGAGGTCGTTTAATGATATTGTGGCCTTGGCATTCAGCCGACCAAGAATTCAATAGTTTCATAAAATATTCGAGTATAGCAGAGTAAGTGGATGAGTGAAGGAGGAGAACAGTGAGAGTAATAACAATAATGAGGTCCATCCTAAGGGAAAATTGGGGAGGGGTTATATAGTGGTAGAAATTGAATAAACAAACATGGAAAACAATCGATCAAGAACAAATAAGGAAGAAAATATCACATGCAATCAATAATAGAACCAGTAAAAGAAGAATCGAATCCAAACCCTAGTTGGAATTGAACTCAGGGCAAATCATTCAGAAGCCTTAATCATAGTGGAATCAACGGAGATATGCAATATACAAGAGACATTTTTCTCTTCTCCAGTGTATAGAACCATAATCGCACCCAGAACAATAGAATCAAAGACGGATTTTTGAGAATCGAGCTTGCCATAAGTGCAATGGTAATGAAAGTTACCATAAATGAGTCATAGTAGCAGGAAAGGTAAGTATAACCCGCGTATAAGAAAAGAATAAGAAAGGATATCCGTGATCAGCTAGGATTTAGCGTGAGAGTAGAGAGATAAGAGAATGCCGAGGCGGCCGGGTGGGGGGAATGGTCTCTAGGGTTTGGGGTGAAGGATATAAGGAAAGTGAGGATTTTATTTTGTGTCGTTGATCATTTGAGATCAACGGCCAAGATTAAAAGAAGGTGGGGCGGGTCTAAAAATGGGTCCAGACCGGTTTAGATGTATGGGTTGTTTGGTTTGGACTTCTGAAAGGCAAAATGAATGGGCTAGGTGCCCTGGGCTTGCTTTCGTCCGAAAATTAGCTTTGTATTGGGCTGAAATTTAAATACACGATATTCATTAAAAATAAATTATAAAAATGACTAATAAATAAATAAAAAATATTGTTCGTGTAGTAAAATATTTGAAAATAATAGCTTAACATTGTAAAAATATGAGAAATGCTATTTTAGTATGAATAATATAATAAATACTTCTATGTATAGAATATAGGATATTATCGCAAAATTATGTAAATAGCTAAAAAATACAAATATATTTATATAAAGTAAGGTAAAATATTATGAAACATATATGTGGGTGTAAATAATAAATTTGGACGATTAAGTCGTCACAAAATAATTTAAAGGGGTAATTGATGCATATTCAAGTAATTAAAATGTAAGAAAATCAATTTTAAAGCTTCAAAAATTATAAAATTATAAAAAATACTTGTATAACTCTTGTAAAGTAAGTAATGATGCAAAATGATATTTTGAAAGTATATATGCTATTTCAAAAAATATGAGAGCAAAATTGGGTATCAACATTACTCATAGTTCTTCATAAGTGTTTGGCTCCGAACCGAAGGCATATACTTGTTACGCTAATAATCGAGCCCGGACACAGTATTACTACTGGTTTGGCTGTTTATTCTATCCTTAATTTGCTTATCTAACGACATTAATCACTTGTATTGAATTAGTCCAAATATCCTTAAAACCGCGTAATTCAATTGTTATCCATTTTTAAGGGTAAAGAATATTTTTACCATATTAAATCACTAAAATATGGTAAATTAATACAATTTAATGTAAACAAAGAATACCATTACTTTTGTTTTTTCCATTATTTGTAAAATATACTTTAAATATAAACTATTGATAGACTGCCTCTATTTTTGTAATAATGGACCTTGAGACCATTGATATTGGCCACTTACAAGTTTCCTTGAGTTATATCTGAGTAACCACAACAAAAATAGGTCAGAAATATCACGACGAAGATAATTAGCGAAACGTAAGAATAAGTTGAATAACTAGGCTTGATCCTTTGGTTCATTGATATTTTGACTAAATTCTCACCTTTAACCCAACTCCTAATACCCTCAAATTTTATTTAAAGAAAATACCTTTGGGTTTATCTATCTTTGGCCAAATCATGTTTTTCCTATTGATATCTATATAAATGTCTTACTTATATGCATTTGATGTCAAATCTCATTCTTACAAAACACTATTCCCTAAGCTTACCTAAACTGCTTTCCTCAGTTGATTAATCTTTGAAATGGCTTGGATCTCTATCTAGTTTGTTAATTATTTGTACTTTTCGTAGTTATGGATTGCAATAATGCATGTTTGAATGGGACTTGCTAGAAACTCCGTTTATTCTGTTCACACAGAAAATTATTAGGCTACACAAAATATAATTTTAGTCACTGTAATTAGTCACATCACCAATTTAACCTCTACCCTCAGGTAACATTATGTGTCCGATTTATACTGTCATATTATCCTACTCTTACACATATAATATGCCAATGCATTGTTTATTTTCTCCACTTATCTGGTGATATTATTGAGTACCAGAAAGATAGAAACACCTAATATAATCTCAGCTGACATTTATTCTCAATAAACTGTAAACATACTGTCGGAACGAAAATGTTTTGCCAGAAAATATCAGTTACAAATCACTAAAATTTGAGTGCCACTAGAATTGCTCTTTTAAGGAAGTAAAATCAAACATATTTTTCCAATATCGAATTCAAACATTCACAAAAGAGGACAGAAGTTAATTAAAAATAAAAGAAAAACAAAACAAATAAATAGTTGCATAATCCAACTGCAACTAGAGAATTATATTAGGCTTTTAACACATTTTGTCGTTTGGTCAAAAGTATCTACTCTCTGAATGACATTGTCTTATAATAAATCAATTTTTATTTTATGTGCTAACAATCAAGTTTTATTGATATCACTTCTGACTTTTATCATAGACAACTTTTAGAAGAGATATGATTTGAAATAACCTCTTCAAAAGAGGTTACTACACGTTTAAGTGCAGAGGGAACTACTATTGTGCTTTCTTATTCTTTAAGGTAACAGCATAGATAAGAGTAAGAGTGTAACAAAAAATTTTCTTCCCAACCAACATGAAGATTGTTTATCCTTAAAATCGGATAATAATTGAATTTGTTCGCAGAGCTAAGGATTCGTAAATTAATTTGATACCAAATGAGAGTATGTCGCGAGCATTCAGAGTATAATAAGAGAGATAGAGCAATCAAACCGTAAATATATGATAATTGACGACGAATCGTAAGCAGTGGAATAGTTCTTTGACAAACAGTAATTGAGAGCTTAATATTGAATTCTGATGAACAGTAGAGATGATAAGGAATGATAAAATATACTGCCTTGTCTGATATGAAAACAAAACGTGCCCTCTAATGAAGGGTCTCCGCCTTTTTTATAGGCAAGTCCAAAAGTCATAGGTAAGTGTAAGAGTCATAATAAAAGCACGGAACTGATTACAAGGGAAATCTCATTAATTATGGGATTTAATACCCTTAAATGATGGCATAACGGCCGTAATGGTTGAGATAATTAATTCTGGCGAAACATCCGATGATTAGCGAGATGTTCGGGTTGGAGCCGGTTCTCAACCACGAAGCGTCTCCAGGCCGACTATACCGGCTATCTTATTCGGTCACTCCATCCTACACGACCGATTTGCTGATCCCAGACCGGGGCGACCCGGTCTCATATTGTACCCGAACCCGACTTCACTTAGGTGTATCCGACCCAATACAGATAGTCCCTCGTTTATTGGAGAATAAGGAAAAAAAACGATATGAATTATCAGATCTCGGGCTCACTACTCAAACGATCGATACTTATCATAAAACGTGTGATGAAAACACAACCGCCAAAGTCTCCGATCCCCAAAAAGATTTTATATATGAAGGCACCATAATGACGCGCACAACCGTCGATGTAGGCAATCATTGCGCACCTTTTTTGCAGAACCTAGTACTTTTCCACTGCATTAAATACGTGCATTTAATGCCGCGTACCTCGTGCTCTGTGGCTCCGCTTTTTGAAAAAGTATAAATACTTCCTTCCCCTTCAGATTAATCTGTTTGTCTTCACGTATTAACTCACTTTGTCCTCACATATTAACTCACTTTGTCTCCACATATTAACTCACTTTGTCTCTTCTGGATCTCCTCTGAGCAGACTGTTCATCTTCTTATCTCAAAATCTTTCTGAATCCTTCTTCTTCCTTTTATTTCCATGGCTAAAACATCTAAGTCGGTTCCCCATAGACAATCGTCCCCTGCTCAGCCTGTTGAAGAGGCTGAGCCCATCGATATTGAGGAGCCTTCTGCGGAACCTCCATTGAAGGCCTTCATACCAACGGGGTGTTATATAGGTACTGACTTTAAAGTCGAGAAGCCGTCTTCTGTACCCGGTCGAGGTGAACCGGTTTCAGAATATATTAGTTCCATTACCCCACAATACCTTGACAGGGTCAAGGCCGACTTCCATTGGGATGATAAAGAAGTAATAATACCTTCCCCCAACGAGTCCATAACCACATACGTAGAGGGGTACATTAGTGTGTACACCTATCCATTCACATTAGGGCCTGTAGATCCTATGATTGTGGAATTTTGTAGGAGGTATCAAGTTACTTTAGCTCAAATGCATCCCTCCGTATGGCGTATAATCTACCTTTTCCGTTTCTTTATAGATAAGGTCAAGGGGGGGCATCCTTTCACCCTCGATCATCTACTCAGGCTGTACAGTCCCCGAATGTACCGAGGGGGACTGATCAAATTAGCTCGCCGGGCCAGTAAGGCCCCATTTTCGAGTATAGACGAGGACAGGGATCGGGGTTGGATGAGCCGGTATGTTCGAATAAAAACTTCCGATCTGATCCCTGCTGATAGTATGCCGTTCCCTGAGAAGTGGAACATGACGCGTAAGTATTCCTATACTTAATCCTTTCATTACTGATTTTTGACGTATAACTGATTCATAATCACGGGCAGCCGTCCGCCAGTCACCGGGTGCGATCAATGACTTGAAAAACTGGGTTAGAAAAATCGTGGCCCAAAGATCATATTCTAAACGGGCCTGGAGAGAGATATCCAAAGGTCTCTGGGAGGCCAAGAATCATGGTGAGCTTCATATGTGCTCGAATCTCTCAGATCGATTGGTATCAATACTCAGCACTGATACTTTATAACTTCCATTTTGCAGGCATATCAAAAGATGCCGAGTTGAGGTCGGCAGTTGTTAGTGGGACAGTTCCTCGTCCCCTTCCCACATTGGTGAAGGAAGGAGAAAAGAAAAAGATAAGGGCCCTCGATCATGCCGAGCCCGAGAAAAAGAAAAAGAGGAAAATGGCGGCTCGGAAGGCTAAAACCCCCGATGCCGATGCCGAACTGAGTGAGGACTCCGATGAGGCAGGGAGTCTTAAACATAATAAAAGCCCTCAGGAAGTCCCCGGGCTTGCTGCAGAGAGAACCGGTACCTCCCCTGAGATCGGCGTTGAAAAGGAGGTAAGAACCGAAGGTCGAGCCGATGTGCAGAGTACGGCGCCAAGGCCTTCGAATAATCCCGAAACGACGCATTCACCATCTTTCTCAGAGACGTCCCAGGATGCTGGAACTCGTAGGCCGGGCAAGGTACCGATCACAGCGGGAAATCTTGAAGAATTCTTTGATGGGGTGCCTTCGTCCGATACTTTTGGCCTCGAGATCCCTCAAAGGAGTCCTCCGGCAGAATCAAGTGCGTCCCCAGCCGGTATCAAGTTGGTGGATAAATTTCCCGCACCGAGTTTGAATCCGGAAAGAAATCGGGTGATAACCCTTGTTATTCTCGAAGACGCCCGAGCACTGGGCCCGCCGGTAGGCATAGCAAGCTATCTCCATGGTTTGGTAACTCAAGAAGATCGAGTTGCCATGAACGCCGTGGATTGGGCTTGCCTGCTTAATGAATCTCAGCAAGCACTGAACAAAGTAAGGATCCTTCTATTCCCCTTCGATTATACTAAGCACTTTAACTCTTATTTCCAAACTGAAAATCCTTTGCTTGAATTTCTCGCAGTCTTCGGTGCTTAACCATGAAGTGTTCCTTCGCATCAAAGAAGGAATGGAACTAGAGTGGGAGCGACGCAGTCGGCTTGAGAATGAACTGTCAAAACTCCGAACCGATTTGTCGGGCGCAAGGAAAGATCGGGCCTCTTGCATTGAACGGTTGAAACAAATGGATACCCGGTTAGATCAGCTTCGATCTGAGCTAGGCGAGGCCAAGGCCGAGGCAAGCAGCTGGAGAATTAAGACTGAGCTTTTAACCGCAGAGACGACAACCCTTCAGGAACGGGTCTCGTCAGCTCAAGAAACAATCAAGACCTTGACCAAGGACAAAGAGCATTATCATGCTCAAGTTGAATCATCCAAGCTAGAATGGGCGGCCCTGACTAACCGGCTTCAGGAAGCAAAGTTGGAAAACGCCGCCAACAAAGCCAAAGCAGATGATTTGATAGCTCAGTATAGAGCCGATGCGGAGGTGGCCCAACAACAATCGATGGCGCTAACTGAATATACCCAATGCCAGACTCGTCTTAATGTGCTCGAGGAGCTTCAAGCCCGTGGCTTTGAGTTGTCTTCGGATATCGAAGAGGTAACTAAAAAAGAAGAAGAGATGAGGAGAAAAATGTTTCCCGAAGAATTCGAAGATGGCTCCGATTGACGCTACCTTGCTTGCTGTAGTTCGGACGATGTTATAGTCCCACCTTTGTATGATGATTTTTGTGAAATATATTTTCAAGCTTGCTTTTCTTTGACTTTTGTGCATTTGCATATATGGCTTTGTCACAAATTGTCACCAAGTAAATAGTAAACCCAGCTTTGGCTCTGAAACAAAACCAAAAATGTATTAACACTTTGATTAGGCCTTAGCCTTGTTCATAGAAGTGATAACAGACTTGGCCTCGGCCTTATTCATAGTGACTCGACCAAGCTATCGTTTGCTTCGTTTCCAACCATTAAACTCATAAGAATCGAGGTCGTGTCTTAGCAAAATATTGGACCCTTAATAAGTTTGGTCTCAACTTTAATTCGAGGTCCTGCTTTTTCAGGCTTCGATCGAATAAGAGTTTCCCGTTGAACTCGGCCTTAGCCGTAAATCGGGATTGACCATATCGATCTTATTTCCCTTTTTAAGTTGGTCCGGCCTTAGCCGTGAATCGGTTTGTCTGCATAAGAATTTCTCATTGAACTCGGCCTTAGCCGTAAATCGGGATTGACCATATCGATCTTATTTCCCTTTAAGTTTATCTGGCCTTAGCCGCTAATTGGTTTGCCCGCATAAGAATTTCCCATTGAACTCGGCCTTAGCCGTAAATCGGGATTGACCATATCGGTCTTATTTCCCTTTAAGTTCATCTGGTCTTAGCAGCGAATTGGTTTGTCTGCATAAGAATTTCTCATCGAACTCAGCCTTAGCCGTAAATTGGGATTGACCATATCGATCTTATTTCCCTTTTTAAGTTGGTCCGGCCTTAGCCGTGAATCGGTTTCTGGATCATGCCTAGTTAGGTCTTATTTCCCTTAGTTTCAACACATTCCTTTCTTTACTATCAGTTATAGCAAGACTAAAAAGAGAAGCCCTGAGGCTTGATAGTGCAACATAAATATGAGCATCAAATGACCTTGTTAATATTGGTGTAATGGTACATCTTTGTTGATCGGAGGCGAGTCAGATCGTTCTATTCGGGTACGGCTCCTTTGGCCGTTTGAACCTTACATTGATCCCTAGCGATCTTCTACTTCGGCCCCCCGAGAGCGGTGTGAACAAAGTCAATGTAGTTAAAATTCTATATAGTAGCACGGTATACATGCTGCCTCATTAAAAACCTTGCCGAAAAACCCAGATTGGGACAAAACCGGACGAAGGGAAAAAGAGTGCAGCGCGTGCTTTCAGCCTAAACGTTTGGTGTTTGTCTGATGTCGAACTGCCCTGCATGCATTAGTATTTATAAACTAAGTAAAAAGAAAGTAGAAAAGGCAGAGTAAAACACCTTAGCAGTAGTATCTTTTCAAATGGCTTACGTTCCAGTTGTTCGGCAACTGTTTGCCATCCAAAGTCCCCAGCTTGTAAGAACCTTTACCGGTGACTTTCAGTATAGTGTAGGGACCTTCCCAATTCGGTCCCAATTTCCCCTCATTAGGGTCTCGAGTGTTGAGGGTGGTTCTTCTGAGCACCAAGTCCCCTGTATTGAAGTGTCGAAGTCGAGTTCTGTGATTGTAGTTTTCGATTCTTTGCTTTTGAGCTGCCATCCGAACTAAGGCGACCTCTCTCCTTTCATCCAAGAGTTCCAGGCAAGTGTTCATAGCCTCTTGGTTGGATTTTTCGGTCGCATATTGGAACCTGAGGCTCGGCTCGCCCACCTCGACCGGAATCAGGGCTTCGGCTCCGTAGACTAAAGAGAAAGGCGTGGCTCCGGTACTATTTTTTTCAGATGTTCGATATGCCCATAAAATTTTGGGAAGCATCTCTCTCCATCTTCCTTTGGCGTCGACCAATCTTTTCTTCAGATTTTGAAGTATAGTCTTGTTGGTTGATTCCGCCTGACTTTGCCACTGGGATGGTAAGGAGTAGACAAAATTCTTTTGATTTTATTATCTTCGAAAAATTTAGTTATCCTGCTGCCGACGAACTGCTTTCCATTGTCGCACACGATCTCGGAAGGCATCCCAAATCGACAGATGACGTGATCCCAAATGAAATCGATCACTTCTTTTTCTCTAACCTTCTCATAAGCCTGCGCTTCTACCCACTTAGAGAAATAGTCAGTTACAAAGAGTATAAATTGAGCCTTACCTGGAGCTCGAGAGAGCGGTCCTACTATGTCCATCCCCCATTTCATGAACGGCCACGGTGACAAAATCGAATGCAGCGTTTCGGCTGGCTGATGGATGATCGGTGCATGTCTTTTACATCCAACGCATTTGCGCACGAACTCCGTTGCATCTTTTTCCATGTCGACCCAATAATAGCCGGCTCGGATCACCTTCCGTACCAGTGAATCTGAGCCCGAATGGTTGCCGCAAGCTCCTTCGTGTATCTCTTTCAGAATGTACTCTGTATCCCCTGGGCCGAGACATATAGCTAAGGGTCCTCCAAAAGTTCTCCTGTAAAGGGTTCCATCATCGGCCAAACAAAACCGGGCTGCCTTCGTGCGCAAAGCTCTCGATTCTTTGGGATCGTACGAGACTTTGCCCGAGCTGAGGTATTCTATGTATTTGTTTCTCCAATCCCACGTCAAGTTTGTCGAGTTAACCTCGGCGTGACCTTCTTCTACCACCGATCTCATTAACTGCACGACTTTTTCGGAGTCGATTTCTTCATCATCGACCGTTGATCCTAGGTTCGCGAGAGCGTCGGCTTCGCTATTTTGTTCCCGGGGAATGTGCTGCAGGGTCCATTCTTTGAATCTGTGTAAAGTGATTTGAAGTTTGTCTACATACCTTTGCATACGGTTTTCTCTGACTTCGAAAGTTCTGTTCACTTGATTGACTACAAGTAGAGAGTCGCATTTGGCCTCGATTATCTCCGCCCTAAGGTTCCTGGCCAGTTCAAGACCTGCAATCATAGCCTCATACTCGGCTTCATTGTTAGTCAATTTTACGGTTTTGATGGATTGCCTGATTGTATTTCCGGTCGGAGATTTTAAAACGATACCTAAACTCGATCCTTTCG
>MCJB01012396.1:60713-116064 GCA_002018475.1 Nicotiana obtusifolia
GTCGAATGTTTCCTGCAAATGACTAAGATGGTCCTCTGCTCGCAGGGACTTAACTAGCATATCATCAATGTAAACCTCCATGGTTTTACCTAGTTGGTTTTCAAACATCTTATTCACCAGGCGCTGGTATGTAGCCCCCGCATTCTTAAGCCCGAATGGCATCACATTATAGCAATAAGTGCCATATTTAGTGATGAAGGACGTTTTTTCTTGATCGTCCTTATCCATTTGTATCTGGTTGTATCCAGAATAGGCATCGAGAAAACTTAGAGTCTCGTGACCAGCTGTAGCATCGATCATACGATCGATGTTGGGCAGCGGGAAAGAGTCTTTGGGGCAGGCTCTATTTAAATCCTTATAATCTATGCACATTCTAAGCTTGTTTCCCTTTTTTGGTACTACCACTACGTTAGCTAACCATTCGGGATATTTTACTTCCCAAATGGACCCTATATTTAAAAGCTTAGTTACCTCTTCATGAATGAAGGCCTGTTTGGCTTCGGATTGGGGCCTCCTTTTCTGCTTGACCGGTCGGAATTTTGGATCAACCCTCAGCTTATGCGTCGCAATCTCCGGTGGTATGCCTGTCATATCCAAATGGGACTAAGCAAAAGAGTGTTCGTTAGCCGAAAGGAAAGAGAGTAATTTTCCCCTGAGCTCGGAGTTTAAACCCGAGCCCAGGTATACCTTCCGGTCGGGCGCATCGTGACAGATTGGGATTTGTTCCAACTCTTCGATCGTTGATTTGGTTGCATCAGCTTCATCGGGGGCAACGAAGGATCGAGGTACCCCGAAATCGTCTTCATTTGGTTGCTTTCCCTCAAATTCATCATTCGAGGGTGGCTTCTGTAATTGCTATTTGGCTTTCTGTTGGTGATCGATGGACTTCGATGTTGTTTCTTCTATTGCGAACATTTCCTTTGCTGCATGCTGCTCCCCATAAACGGTGGTGCCCTTCAACCGAGGGGAACTTCAACATTTGGTGCAAAGTTGATGGTACCGCCCTAATGTCATGTATCCAGGGCCTTCCAAGCAAGGCGTTATATCTTATATCACCTTCGATTACACAGAATCTTGTTGCCCTGGAGGTACCAGCTACGTTCACCATTAATGTTATTTCTCCCTTAGTTGTTTCTGTTGCCATATTGAAACCATTGAGTATCCGGACTTCGGAGACGATTTGACTTGTTAGTCCCAACTGTTCGACGACCCAGGACCGGATTATGTTGGCTGAACTTCCAGGGTCGATAAGAACGCGTTTTACTCGGGTATCGTGTATCATCATTGATATCACCAATGCATCGTTATGAGGTTGTGCAAGGTCCTCGATTTCCCTGTCGCTAAAGCATAAAGTCCCTTCGGGAGTATAGTCTCGAGTTCGTTTCTCACGGGTGATGGAGATTTTCGTACGCTTCAATACCGGAACCTGGGGTGCGTCCACTCCTCCAATTATCATGTTGATAGTATGTTTCGGTTCCCTTTGATCTACCGACCTGTCCCTGTTCTCATAATGAGTCTTTGCTCGGTCACTAAGAAGTTCTCTAAGATGCCCGTTTTCGAGCAATCGGGCAACCTCCTCTCTCAACTGTCTGCAATCTTCGATTCTATGGCCATGAGTGCCTTAGGATCCCTCTTGGCGGGATCGATTTGAAGTGGTCTTGGCCATCTGGTGTCTTTGATGCGGCCAATTGCTGTGCTTCTCGTTGATCATTGTTTTTCTCGAAGTTGCCCTTTGGCAACGGCCTCCTGTTCCTTTGGTTCCCTTCGTACCTATTTTCCTGTCTTGGGACCTTGAGTCCCCTCGACAAAAGCCGTCGATCTTCCGGGTACGGTCGATGTCTGTCTCGGCTTGACCTTGGTTCTCGGAAATTGTCTCTTCGAGGTCGATCAAAAACCTTAGCTGTATAAGAGGAACCTGATGCGATTCCGACCTGATCATCCTCTATTCTGATTTTTGACTGATACCGGTTGTGGATATCTGCCCATGTGATGGCCGGGTACTCGATCAAACTCTGCTTTAGCTGCCTTGATGCGGCAGAACTACCGGTGTTTAACCCTTGAGTGAAAGCTTGCACTGCCCAGTCGTCTGTGACCGGTGGCAAATCCATCCGCTCCATTTGGAATCGGGATACGAACTCCCTTAGCGTTTCACTATCACGCTGTCTGACTTTGAATAAATCAGACTTCCTTGTTTCAACTTTAATGGCCCCTGCATGGGCTTTGNAAATAGTCAGTTACAAAGAGTATAAATTGAGCCTTACCTGGAGCTCGAGGGAGCGGTCCTACTATGTCCATCCCCCATTTCATGAACGGCCATGGTGACAAAACCGAATGCAGCGTTTCAGCTGGCTGATGGATGATCGGTGCATGTCTTTGACATCCATCGCATTTGCGCACGAACTCCTTTGCATCTTTTTCCATGTCGACACAATAATAGCCGGCTCGGATCACCTTCCGTACCAGTGAATCTGAGCCCGAATGGTTGCCGCAAGCTCCTTCATGTATCTCTTTCAGAATGTACTCTGTATCCCCTGGGCCGAGACATATAGCTAAGGGTCCTCCAAAAGTTCTCCTGTAAAGGGTTCCATCATCGGCCAAACAAAACCGGGCTGCCTTCGTGCGCAAAGCTCTCAATTCTTTGGGATCGTGCGGGACTTTGCCCGAGCTGAGGTATTCTATGTATTTGTTTCTCCAATCCCACGTCAAGATTGTCGAGTTAACCTCGGAGTGACCTTCTTCTACCACCGATCTCATTAACTGTACGACTTTTTCGGAGTCGATCTCTTCATCATCGACCGTCGATCCTAGGTTCGCGAGTGCGTCGGCTTCGCTATTTTGTTCCCGGGGAATGTGCTGCAGGGTCCATTCTTTGAACCTGTGTAAAGTGATTTGAAGTTTGTCTACATACCATTGCATACGGTTTTCTCTGACTTCGAAAGTTCTGTTCACTTGATTGACCACAAGTAGAGAGTCGCATTTGGCCTCGATTATCTCCGCCCCAAGGTTCCTGGCCAGTTCAAGACCTGCAATCATAGCCTCATACTCGGCTTCATTGTTAGTCAATTTTACGGTTTTGATGGATTGCCTGATTGTATTTTCGGTCGGAGATTTTAAAACGATACCTAAACCCGATCCTTTCGAATTCGAAGCCCCGTCAGTGAACAGAGTCCACACTCCCGGAGGAGTCCCCGATGCAGTCATGAGTTCCTTTTCGACTTGGGGAATAAGCGATGGCGTGAAGTCAGCGATAAAATCGGCCAGTACTTGTGATTTTATCGAGGTTCGAGGTCGATACTAGATATCGTACTTGCTGACCTCGATGGCCCATTTGGCCAGTCGGCCCGACAGCTTGGGCTTATGCATGACATTCCTAAGTGGGTAGGTTGTCACTACGCATATCGGATGACTCTGAAAATATGGTCTTAATTTTCTAGAAGCTCTTAACAGGGCTAGAGCCAGTTTTTCTAAGTTCGGGTACCTAGTTTCAGCTTCCCCTAATGTTGTACTAACATAATATATGGGAAACTGGGTACCCCGTTCTTCTCGAACCAGGACCCCGCTCACTGCTATCTCCGATACAGCGAGATAATGGTATAATGGTTCGCCCATTTTTGGCGTATGTAATAAGAGTGGACTAGAAAAGTACCTCTTAAGTTCTTCCAAAGCCCGTTGGCATTCCGGTCCCCAGGAGAATCCATTCTTCTTCTTTAGTAGGTTGAAGAACTGGTGGCTCCTGTCTGATGACCGAGATATGAATCGGCCTAATGCTGCGATTCGGCCTGTGAGTTTCTGTACGGCCTTGACGCTGTCGACGACCTTTATATCCTCGATAGCTTTGATCTTCCCCGGGTTGATTTCTATTCCTCTGTTCGAGACCATGAACCCGAGAAATTTCCCGGAGCCTACTCCGAACGCGCATTTTTCCGGGTTCAGCTTCATGTTGTATCTCTTCAGAATGTCGAATGTTTCCTGCAAATGACTAAGATGGTCCTCTGCTCGCAGGGACTTAACTAGCATATCATCAATGTAAACCTCCATGGTTTTACCTAGTTGGTTTTCAAACATCTTATTCACCAGGCGCTGGTATGTAGCCCCCGCATTCTTAAGCCTGAATGGCATCACATTATAGCAATAAGTGCCATATTTAGTGATGAAGGACGTTTTTTCTTGATCGTCCTTATCCATTTGTATCTGGTTGTATCCAGAATAGGCATCGAGAAAACTTAGAGTCTCGTGACCAGCTGTAGCATAGATCATACGATCGATGTTGGGCAGCGGGAAAGAGTCTTTAGGGCAGGCTCTATTTAAATCCTTATAATCTATGCACATTCTAAGCTTGGTTCCCTTTTTTGGCACTACCACTACGTTAGCTAACCATTCGGGATATTTTACTTCCCGAATGGACCCTATATTTAAAAGCTTAGTTACCTCTTCATGAATGAAGGCCTGTTTGGCTTCGGATTGGGGCCTCTTTTCTACTTGACAGACGGAATTTTGGATCGACACTCAGCTTATGCGTCGCAATCTCCGGTGGTATGCCTGTCATATCCAAATGGGACCAAGCAAAAGAGTGTTCATTAGCCAAAAGGAAAGAGAGTAATTTACCCCTGAGCTCGAAATTCAAACCCGAGCCCAGGTATACCTTCCGATCGGGCGTATCGTGACGGATTGAGATTTGTTCCAACTCTTCGATCGTTATTTGGTTGCATCAGCCTCATCGGGGGCAACAAAGGATCGAGATACCCCGAAATCGTCTTCATCCGGTTGCTTTCCCTCAAATTCATCATTCGAGGGCAGCCTCTGTAATTGCTATTTGGCTTTCTGTTGGTGATCGACGGACCTCGATGTTGTTTCTTCTATTGCGAACATTTCCCTCGCTGCATGCTGCTCCCCATAAACGGTGGTGACCCCTTCAACCGAGGGGAACTTCAACATCTGGTACAAAGTCGATGGTACCGCCCTAATGTCATGTATCCAGGGCCTTCCGAGCAGGGCGTTATATCTCATATCACCTTCGATTACACAGAATCTTGTTGCCCTGGAGGTACCAGCTACGTCCACCATTAATGTTATTTCTCCCTTAGTTGTTTCTGTTGCCATATTGAAACCATTGAGTATCCGGACTCGGAGACGATTTGACTTGTTAGTCCCAACTGTTCGACGACCCAGGACCGGACTATGTTGGCTGAACTTCCAGAGTCGATAAGAACGCCTTTCACTCGGGTATCGTGTATCATCATTGATATCACCAATGCATCGTTATGAGGTTGTGCAAGGTCCTCGATTTCCCTGTCGCTAAAGCATAAAGTCCCTTCGGGAGTATAGTCTCGAGTTCGTTTCTCACGGGTGATAGAGATTTTCGTACGCTTCAATACCGGAACTTGGGGTGCGTCCACTCCTCCAATTATCATGTTGATAGTATGTTTCGGTTCCCTTTGATCTGCCGGCCTGTCCCTATTCTCATAATGAGTCTTCGCTCGGTCACTAAGAAATTCTCGAAGATGCTGTTTTCGAGCAATCGGGCAACCTCCTCTCTCAACTGTCTACAATCTTCGGTTCTATGGCCATGAGTGCCATGATATTTACATACGAGGTTAGGATCCCTCTTGGCGGGATCGGTTTGAAGTGGTCTTGGCCATCTGGTGTCTTTGATGCGGCCAATTGCTGAGACCAAAGTTGCCGAATCAACATTAAAGTTGTATTCGGACAACCGGGGTTCTTCTCGTCGATCATTGGTTTTCTCGAAGTTGCCCTTTGGCAACGGCCTCCTGTTCCTTTGGTTCCCTTCGTACCTATTTTCTTGTCTCGGGACCTTGAGTCCCCTCGACAAAAGCCGTCGATCTTCCGGGTATGGTCGATGTCTGTCTCGGCTTGACCTTGGTTCTTGGAAATTGTCTCTTCGAGGTCGATTAAAAACCTTAGTTGTATAAGAGGAACCCGATGCGATTCCGACCTGATCATCCTCTATTCTGATTTTTGACTGATACCGGTTGTGGATATCTGCCCATGTGATGGCCGGGTACTCGATCAAACTCTGCTTTAGCTGCCTTGATGCGGCAGAACTACCGGTGTTTAACCCTTGAGTGAAAGCTTGCACTGCCCAGTCGTCTGTAACCGGTGGCAAATCCATCCGCTCCATTTGGAATCGGGATACGAACTCCCTTAGCGTTTCACTATCACGCTGTCTGACTTTGAATAAATCAGACTTCCTTGTTTCAACTTTAATGGCCCCTGCATGGGCTTTGACAAATGTATCTGCTAACATGGCGAAGGAGTCAATGTAGTTCGGTGGTAAATTGTGATACCAAGTCATCGCTCCTTTTGATAGAGTTTCTCCGAATTTTTTCAAGAGGACGGACTCGATTTCATCGTCCTCGAGGTTGTTTCCCTTTATAGCACAAGTATAGGCTGTTACGTGCTCATTCGGGTCCGAGGTTCCGTTGTACTTAGGAATATTAGGTATGCGAAATTTTTTGGGGATCGGCTTCGGAGCGGCGCTGGAAGGGAATGGTTTTTGTATGAACTTTTTGGCATCCAAACCCTTCAACACCGGAGGTGCTCCCGGTATCTGGTCTACCCTCGAGTTATACGTTTCGACATTTTTGTCGTTGGCTTCGATCCTTTTTTCGCCAGTTTCGACCCGCTTGGTTAACTCTTCCAGCATTTTGATAATTCCGGAATTGACCCCCGCACCGCTTTCATTCGGTGTCACTACGGCCGGTTCATTTTGTCCGATTGCTGCTTGAGGGGTAGCATTTTCTGCTCTGTCTGGGCTCCGGGTGCGGCTTTGCAGTTGGGCTATAGCTACTTGTTGAGCTTGTAGCATGTCAAATATTACCCTGAGGCTGATTTCACCCTCTCCGCTTTGTTGAATTCCTGAGCGGTTCTCCCCTCGGATGCTGTGTGTTGAGCCGGATGCTTGGTCGGCTTCGATCGCAACCTGAGAATTGACATCGTCTGGGACTTCATATCCGGGCAAATTGTTGTTTTCCATTTGGTTGTTGATCTCGTTACTAAGGGGGAGTGATTGTGCCATGATTAATCCGTGTCCTGAAAAACAGAGAATTCTGCAAAGAGCAAGTGTAAAATTGTGTTTTTAAGAAAAGGTGTATCAAAAATTTACTAATATCCTTAGCCCCACGGTGGGCGCCAAACTGTTTACCCTTAAAATCGGATAACAATTGAATTTGTTCGCAGAGCTAAGAATTCGTAAATTAATTTGATACCAAATGAGAGTATGTCGCGAGTATTCAGAGTATAATAAGAGAGATAGAGCAATCAAACCGTAAATATATGATAATTGACGACGAATCGTAAGCAGTGGAATAGTTTTTTGGCAAACAGTGATTGAGAGCTTAATATTGAATTCTGATGAACAGTAGAGATGATAAGCAATGATAAAGTACACTGCCTTGTCTGATATGGAAACAAAAACGTGCCCTCTAATGAAGGGTCTCCGCCTTTTTTATAGGCAAGTCCAAAAGTAAGTGTAAGAGTCATAATAAAAGCAGGGAACTGATTACAAGGAAAATCTTATTAATTATGGGATTTAATACCCTTAAATGATGGCATAACGGCCGTAATGGTTGAGATAATTAATTCTGGCGAAACATCCGATGATTAGCGAGATGTTCGGGTTGGAACCGGTTCTCAACCACGAAGCGTCTCCGGCTGACTATACCGGCTGTCTTATTTCGGTCACTCCATCCTACGCGACCGATTTGCTGATCCCAGACCGGGGCGACCCGATCTCATATTGTACCCGAACCCGACTTCACTTAGGTGTATCCGACCCAATACACATCTCTCTGATGTTTCACTTAACATCATACATCAATTGATTAAATTAGCAAATCTAGTTGGTGTAAGCACTGAAGGTTTTGGTGGCCTCTTCCTGTCTTGCAGCAGCAGATGCAAGTGGATTACATCTCTTTCTCAATCTTGGGGAACATAATATGCCAATATGGTACATAACTATATTACAATCTAGTATCTCCTTCCCAATAAGAATAATAAAGTTCTCAATACAAGTATATTCTCCTTTCCAGGAAAAGACTCCTCAATACACGGTGCAATTTGTGTAAGCAAAACAAAGCATGTAAATAAATTTCACGGTCAAATTGAGAGGGGAATGGGTCGTAAAGAGGTAGAACCATGTTCGCCCCACTCCAACTATTTGGTATTCCTGCATGGATAGACTTGATTGCATGTGTGAGTTTGTCGCATCTCCAATGCAGTTATAGAGTATGAGGTGAAGAGAGCAATATTCGTAAACACTATGCCAGCAGACTTCCTGCTCATTCGTTTGTTCTCTTTTACAACCATCAGCAAACATTATGTAAACACGCTTTATACATTGAATGTCAGATCTCAATAAGAACGAAATTTGACTATAGGCACTAGAAGATTTAAACCATCCCTGAAAGTTGTAGGTGTCAGGTCAAAGAAAATCACGGGGTAACCTGTCAAAGTTATTGCACAACCCTTTCTATTAGAACGTCGTTCCAATTGCAGTAACCTCAACTAGAGAGAATAATAGCAAGACTAACATTATATTCTGTAATCAGTATCAAAGATAATGGAAAATGATAAAAGAAACAAAGGAAAAACAATGTTCTGAATTTTCAGTATGGACTTCATAGAACAATCTAATTAGGGCCAAAATAATACCTCTACAATTTCCTGATTTATGTCTGGATTGCTCGTGAAGGCAAAATCCCTCCTGTTAAAAGAAGGCATTGATAGTTAGAAAGAGTAAATAATTAGCAGCTAGTTGGCATGCATCACTTGGTAACATTCAAAAGAATGTGAAATAAACATATGTGAAGCTGCAACAAAGCTCAAATCAACTATAAAAGACTTGATATGCTACTAACAAAATATATTTAAACTGTTGAATCAAAAGAGGTTAAAGGGAAACAGAAAAACGAAACAGCCGGTTATGAAGCAATTTAATTCGATTTATTCCTGCAAGAATATGATGATGAATCGACTTTCCATTGACTTATTCCTCCAGAATCTTATAAAGAAAAGATTCTCAGCAGTCAGCTCATTCAAGCTGTCATGATAATTCAATTTAGTATAAGCTACTGACTGCGGATTTTCTTTCCTGAATCAAGACTACTTCTGTGTCGAGATTGGAACCAGCCTCTCTACCTTCACAAGGTAGGGGTAATGTCTGCGTACATACTACCCTCCCTAGACTCGACTGTGGGATTACACTGGGTTTGTTGTTATTGTAATCAAGACTACTTCTGTGGAGCTAAAGTTCCTATAAAATATCTTCAGACTTGTGTCCTAAGATACTATTATCAAGCATTTAAGCTAGCCCATTACATTACTTTCTCTCATAGTGTAAGTCTTCAAATCCTAACTAGCAGACAATGTCAAGTAGACATTACTTCTAAGACAAGATTGTCAAAGAGATATATTTGTGAATATATAAGAGCAGATGCATCCTACGGCTGATACGAGTTGGAACAAACAGGCTTCTAAGACCAATAGAAAATACCACCTAATAATGTTTTTTAAATTGGTTATACCACCTAATAATCTATATAAGGTATTCAAAATGTTGATATTGTACACAGTTGAGAGAAAACAAGGAAACATCGAATGAGCCTCCATTAGCATCCTCTCATTATTAGCATGTTCAGAAGCATATAGCAGCAGAGAGTACTTTGGTTTTGAGGGTAGTTAAGGGGCACATTGCAATTAATGTATAGCAAGCACAATACTCATGCTTAAGTCTATTGAGATTCCTCGAGATACCAAAATTTAGACATTCCGGAAGTTATGCATACCACACATAGGAATGGAAGATCGCATGTATCTGCATGTCTCTCTCTCTCTCTATATTTCTTGATCTCTCTCCCACACACACAGAGTTTACTGAGTCTTCTTTTCCTTGTTCAAGGACTTCAAAATCTTTCTCAATACATTCTCGTCAATTTTCCTGTACTGTTTCTGAATGACTTTCTGTGCTGTAATAAGCTTGTCATCAATTTGATTTTGGTACTTCTCGTATAGCAGAGGCACAGACAAGCTAAGAAGAGCCCCTGAAGCCAAAAAAAGAAACTAGATCAATGATTAAATGCACAAAAAAACATCAATAACCCAAAAGAAAAGCCTACTCACCTATGTAGAGCAAAGTAAGGAATGTGAAAAAACTACCAATATAAGATATCAACCACAAGCAAAGAGCAACCAGACGAACAAAATCCACATTAAGTAGAAACAAATATGAAAATGACTGGACTAAAGAAAAAAGAAGGATAACATGAGGACAAACCCAACCAAAAAGTTTCAGGTTCCCACCAATAGCAATATCATGTGCAATCAACAGTGTATTGTTTACCCAAACACGCAGCGTATCAGCAGCCTTCACGACAAATATCTCGGGAACTTCCGTATCGGGAATTGGAGGTAAAGGTCTAGAATTATAGAAACACAATTCATTCAATTTGTTGCAGACCTAAAATAAATAGAACAGATGTGTCTTTTTGGTTTATGAGGCAGTTCAAACAACTCAACAAGAATCAGGTTACATGTAAAGGGTGTGTTACAAAACTAAAATACACAAATGTATCTACTCTCTAACAACTTAAGTTTTTAGATGAAACGGTTCAAAAAGCTCAACAGAACTAAGTATTAGAATAAATATTAACTGACATTAAATGTATAACTTGTGAGTTTTGACAGAGGAAGAAAGTGTTAAAAATGAATGCATCAATCAATACCTGTTAAGAAGTAAGCAGATTTAGCCCAGAAAAAGTGAATCACAACTAAAAGCAACATCACATTGGCAATAAAGGATAAGAGATTGTAGCCAGCTCTCTCAAATAGAAACCAAAGGACTATGGAACTAACAAGCAGCGTAACACTAGTGCATCGTCTCCTCCACAACAACTCATCAGCAACTGCAATAACAATATTAACCTCAAGAATACCATTCTCCCTAACAAAATAGTATCTCTATTTTCTTCATTTCTTTGTGATTAATACCACTTAGTTGGGAATTAAGGTTTAGTCTGGTCAGTGAAACTTGTAATAAAGAATCTCCACTTTTTAAACCCTAATTTTGTCTTATTTGAGACATTATTTCGTATAGGAATGAAATGCATTCGACTAGAACGGAATGGATTAGATTATACATATACTGACCCAATTAATTTGGAATTGAACTAAGTTCATTTATTGAATAGTGCATTATAATCGATGCTAACATGCTAGCATGAAGAAATTCGAGATCAAATTCGAATTGATGGAGATGCAGACGCAAAATTGTAAATAAAACATAATCATGTAGAATTAGATAGGGAAAAGAAGCTGTGCCACCACAGAGAGCATGATGGACGAAAGTCTGACGAGGATCTCCCACGGGGATTTGGGTTTTAGTGTACTCTGCAATACAAGACGGAGAGGAAAGGGGAGGGAGAAGTTTGAAAGGGCGACGATCGTAATTTGGCGTTAGCTTTGAATTTGATAAGCAAATTATTAAGCTGCTTATTTATCATAAACAAGATTAACAGTCTATTTTCATTTAAAAATATGTAAATCAAATTTTAAAAGGGCTGCCTAATTCAGGGGCGAACCCACATTAGTGAACCCGCTTCGTAAACAATTATTACTATTTTTATGTAGAAACTGTCCGATAGTCCAAGTGGGTTCAATATGTGCAGATGGTCTTGTGTTTGAATCCAAACTTCAGCAATTTTTGTTTCTTTCTCTCTTTCTCAGAATGCTGACACCTTATCTGGCCCTCCCTCGGCCTGCACTTACTTCTTCTCTATCTTCTCTATGCTGACACCTTAGTCTCTTTCCATTATTTGGAATTTTTATATGAAATGATTAATTTTGCTTAGTTCTTCGGTTGTTGTTTTGTTAAGTGTTAGTGCAAATTAAATTAAAATTAATAAATAATAGAGTTTAGTATCTTTTCTAAAGTTCAACAGAATATTAAATTGTATAGATAAATAGTTCTATTTCTATATATAGTTTTTTGTGTTTATAGTGTGGCTCGAAAACAAAATAAAAAGTTGCGGGCATTTTTTTCTGGAGTTCTATTACGAACCAAAATGAAAGGCATTAGGTAAACCTCTTGCTGTCGATTACTTTTGAGGACTCGACGCTTGCATAAAAGTCTGGATTCGTCACTGCTGCCTATTGGTCAAAATCATGTTTAGAATGCGATTTTGTCCATGTTATGCGCGTGTATAGACAGTTCGGTTTGTGAATATTATCGGCTCGATATATCGGTTATCGGTTTATAAATATGCTAAACATATAACACCAAACCGATAAGATATCTATTTACCGGATATCGGTTAGTCGGTTATCAATTCTTATCGGTTCGATTATCGGTTTACCCGATAAAATAACTCAATCCAGAGGGAAGAAGCGTATTGTATATCAGGTAAAACCTAATAGGTATTATTGGCTAACGCTCACCGAAAGTTAAAAAAAAAAGTGATAATTTAAAAAGTAAAAAGGTATTTGGTCATCGAAAATTTGATAAATCTAAAATCTGGTTGCTTGACCTTTTGAGCATATAATTTTCTAATTAATTTCAAATAATTAAATGTGCATTTGAATAATGAACTCTAGTAATAGATTGAAAGAAAATAAATAACAATCAACTAAGCAAAAGATATATACATACTCCATATAAGAGGAAAGAGAGAGTCCATCTTGTGTTCCTTGTGACTCGAGAGGAAGTGCTTCAAACGTCACTTTCTCTCCCCAAATCCTTCAAAAATTAAATTGAAGTTACTTTTATTGGTACTTAAAATGTTTGTAATTAAGGATTTGTTCTCCCTTTACCGGCAATGCGATTCTATCATTTTACTCCAAAGAGTTAAAAGAATTTCATTTGACACATGTTCATTCTTTTGTTTTGATTAAGCTATTATCAAACTATTCTATAACTAGAAAATTTAATGATTTTCTATATGAAATAGCAACTAGAAATGCCAATAAACAATACTATAACTGGAAAGTTTAATGTTTTCTCTATAATGAAATAGCAACTATAAATGCTAATTTTTATTTCCCCTGCGTGTTAATTTGAAAAGGCCATTAAATACGACTCACTTTGCTAGGCTGCCAGCTTTTCTATCTTGAGAAGCAAAGGAAAATTGAGATTTTGGTCCTTCAACTATTAATAAAATGAATTTTATTTCTCTCGCGATATTTGACTGAGCACATTTAACTTTTAAATTATAAAGTAGTGCACTTTCACTCCTTCCACTAACTATAGTTAGCAAGGATTTAACTATAACTTTTATATCAGATACTCTAGTAATTTTACATGCCACATAGTCCTAGAGTGTACATAGTTCCTAATCTGTCTATCTCCAAAACCTCTAAGACAAACAAATGAGGAACTATAAGAAAGTATGTTATTAAGAACAGCTAATTCTTATTGACAATAGTAGCAACATTTTTTTTAGTACAACATTGAAGAAGAACCAATGCCAAATTCCTTCAAACGACGTTCGCCAACTTTAGTGTAATTTACTTGTGTCCCTCGCCAGGACTAGGGCCAGAATGTACGACATGAACATCTTGAACAGATATACCAGAATTTTCAGATTTATGGCCAATACCAGGGCTAGGGCCCGAGTTCTTCACTACTCCCAAAGGATTTCCTGAATTTTTCACCATTACTCGTCTTGCTTCTGTTGTATCAAGCAAATTAATGGAGCAAAAAAAAAGATGGAGAAGGAAAAATATGGCAAAATATTCAAGTGTTCTAGCCATAAGGATAAACAAATAGAGCTGAGTGGTAACTTCTTTTCTGAAGAGAACTCTATGGGTTTTCCTAGTTGTTTGAGGTTGTGCTACCAGGGTTACATGAGAAGTGATACATGCATATTTATATAAGAAATGAAGGGAACGGGTGCATGCATGGATACAGTGAGTTGGTACTTTACACTCAAGAGTGGTGATGGCAAACTAAGATTAAATAAATAGTTATTCTTCCATATTGTCTATTAAAAATGGGTTAGATAATACACTTTTTAAAAACGGATCAAATATGGATAAGAATCATATTATCTACTTAGAAAACAGATAACCAATGGATCACTAGTGCGTTTAACTTTTATATTTGTAAAGACTCAAATTGAGGGTTCCTCAAGTTTGGGAGACTAGAAATTCTCCCAAAAGTGATCAAACTCAAGAAGCCATAGATAATATGGATATTCATATTATTTGCCGGTTAATCCATTTTCTATCCGTACTAAATATATTACTCATTTTCGAATCGTCCATATCTGATCCAACCCGCCCGTTTGTCACCACTACTCAAGAGCATAGCCTAGCGATTAATAAAATGAGTGAAAATTATGGAGACCAGAATTCAAATAATTCCACTTGCGATAAAAAATATTACGTGATTTCTTTTCATTATATTTACCTAAGTCTTAGCGAACAATTCGATGGAATAGAAGATACGCAGAAGTTGACTTGAACACCACAATTATTTAAAAAAAATTATGATTTGGGACTTCAAGTTTTGACTTCAGAAAAGATTTGGGGTGCTTGGATCTTGATTTGTAGCTAACTCTTCGAAATACAAGTAAAAGAAGACTTGGTACATTACCTAAAGGGCAAGAATTTAAGGATGTTAAGTAAAAGATTCTGAGTTTGGAAGATGACTCTATCAGTAAGGTAAAGATAAAAAGATATGATGGAATAATTTCCACTTCATTTGTCAACCGTTCAAGTTTCAACTCTACGTGGAACCAAGGCTTCTATATTTAGCATGCATGTCATTGTCTACTGGAATAAATTTAGATGATTAATAAGATACGGATAATTGCATTTTGGTCATTAAGCTGATTGTAAATGATTTCAGTTCTCCAAGTATTCGAGTCTTAAATTAATTATGTTTTACCTATAAGTAGTAAATTGTGTGCTTATGGGGCTTATACTAGATAATTTCCATAAAATTGAGAAATTCTTAACATGTTAAAAGTCATGATAACATCTTCTTCGATATAAAAGAGGAGCAATCGTAGTATTAATAATTAAAATTTCAATAAATTTGTAAACGTTTATTAATGGAAGGACCAAAGAGCACAATTCTGCCAGTTGAAGGATAAATGTGTAATTTAATCAAATAAAACAAGTACTATAAAAATACAATTTGCATAAAAATTCAATTACACTATCAATATATGGAAAAATAAACTAGTAGCGAATGATTGACTAACAAAGAGGAAATGCTGTACGAAATCAAATGTATCCGGCCATAAGTAACAATAAAAAAGTCTTAAGAAAAGGAGATGATAAATGGAACGCCAACTAATTATCCCTGTTTAAACATGAAAAACTCTGACCCACTTCCTCTTGCTGTTCGTATCTCTTGATTTACCAGCAAACTGATTTACTAACATATATTATTCACTTCCCCAAAAAGAGGACCCTCCGCAAATTTTCTTTCATTTGGGGTTCGACTTGGAATGTCTCATCTAATTAAAATTTTAGTTGTAAGGTACTTATAATTATTTTTTAGCTCTACCATACGGCCATTGACTTTTTCGTAGGCCAAACATTTGAACTATATGTTTGGTCTCTAACCCATTACCTCTGTTTGCTTTTTGTTGGGGTGCAAATAAAGTCACACATTAGTGACAGAAAATTTTAGGAGCTTACATATAAAGTGTATGAAATTTTTAATGGTATAAGGTCTTTTATGAATAATCGTGCGGGCGTGGCTCAACGCGGATAATATCACACCATAATTAAGAATATCTTTGGACTCAGTTTGCCTACCCTTACGAGCTTGGGGACGCGCACACAAGAAGAAGTTAGTTGGGACCTTCGATGATAGGCCACGTGGAACTTAGTTCGAGAGGAAGATTGTTGGGTATGTAAATAAAATCCCATATTGGTAATTGAAAAGGCTGGGAGTCTACATTAAGCTGAGAGACATCTTATTGGTGCGAGGCATTTTGAAAATTCCATACGAGCTTGGCATAAAATAGCAATATCTAATCATGTAAGATTATCTTTGGACTGACTTAACCCAACAATTATGCTTGCGGTGACTGCCTCATGTAAAAATTGGTTAAAGGAAGATGTACTTTAATTTTTTTTTTTTTAAATTCTAGGTCTATATCAGAGAAAAGGGTGAGAGCTCAAAGTATCCACATTCTAACATATATAATATAGCCATTCATGCAAGACAATGAGCTAAAGAAAGTAACAAAATGCACTACATGCATGCATGTTTTCGACTTTTCCAAATAAATTGGGATGCTCCACAATGAGTGGTTACTTAGAACTTAGTAGGAAATGTTTGAGAATAGAGGTTTGAAAGATTAATGACTTTTGGTTGCATGCGGTAGTCAGTCCACTGTAGTTGAAATTGGACTAATGATTTGTTCGGCAAACTTCTTTTCTTAGTTGCCTTGCGTAACTAGGAGTACATGATTTGAACAATGATATTTTCAATGTAAAGTCACTCACTTTACACAGTTATACGATCTCAGAAGATTATTTAGTCAAATTTTCACTTTTCATATCTGACCAAATCATACGTTAGAGTTCTTTATTTACGGGGCGAATTTATAAATAAAATTATGAGGCACGTGAACCCATGGTCTTTCCGTAAAATTAGATATTTTATGTATATTTTTAAAATTAGTATAATGTTAACTGTAAATTGCTAATTTTTGTTTTTTCTTTTACATTATATTTTATATAATTATTTTGTGTGTGTTTGTATATTTTTAAAATTAGATTTTAGTTTAATTAGTTTGTTAAGGGGGTTAAGGGACTGGGCTTTCCATTTAAAGATGAAATTGGCCCAAATTTGGACAAAATCGGCGGCCAAGACCGGGTGCAGACCATTGGTCTGACAGATGCCTCAAAACACGTCGTTTTGATAAGTGAGGTGTGATTAAATCTCATCCATTCAATCTCATTTGATTCAACGGCTCTCTTTCCTTATTATCTCGAGTATTTAAATCCCCCATTCCCAAAATTTCGCCCCATTTCCCCCTTATTTCCCTCTTCTTCCTCTCTCTTCTCACTCTCTCCTCTCTTCTTCAAGACCAGCCATCCGCCACCCCTCTCCGCCTGCCGGAAATCGCCACCACCGGCCGGCCTCCTTCCAAACACCACAAAATTTACACCATTCTCCTCCCCTCGCTCTCCTCTTTTTGGTTCGTTTGGCACAACCCCCAACTCTTTTCTATTTTTCTTTTAGTTTCTGAATTTTGCTTTTAATTTCTGGTTTTGTTTGTTTGTTTTGATCGATAGTATGATCGATGATTAGTCGTCTCTATTTAGCCTAGTTGTTTATTAATTTGTCATCGACCAAATTGATCTTAGTGTCGTTGAATCGTCATTTGGTTAGTCGTTTGTTTAAGTTGATATTAATTATTGTTCGGTAGCTTACCAATGTTCATTTAAGTTATGTTTTAGGCAGTGTTTCCTAATTTCAATCGTCGTTTCTGTTAGTTGCAAATCAAACTTATTTAATCTAGTTCATTGGATATTTGGTTTAGTTCCAATTGAAGTCATTTTGTTGCTTTGTCAATTTCATGATTGGATTAAGTTTGAGTATTTGAGTTTGTGTTGATAAAAGCTGAAATTTAAAAAGGTTTAGTACATAGTTGTTTACTTTTACTGTTTTAAGCATGCTGGAAAATATAACTGTCCTGTTTTGTGTCAGAATTTGGTGAAAAGATGACTGATTTTGGCACACAAAAGTTAGTCCTTTTGGACAGGTTTTTGGTGAACCAAAAGCTGTCCAAAAAGTGCTTTCTTTGCCTAGTTAAGGGCTGCTCTTTCCACATCGATTTACGCACTCTATCACATTTCCTTACATCTTTAGAATTGCTTGAGCACACAAAAACTTAAAAAAAATCAGCAGCTGAACACAAAGAGGAAGCTGAAAATTGTGAGTTTTTGGTTGAGTTTTAGAGTGCAAAATCTTTCGGAAACATATGAGTCTTAGAGTTTGATTCTGAGTTCCTTCTCTTGAAGAATTACTAGTTCTAGTGAGATTTCTGGACTGTTTTAGCACGGATTTACTGCTGTTTCTGCTGTCTTTGTTGCTGATTTTCTGCTCGTTCACGGCTGAATTTCATTTTGTTGCAAATCAGGTAACTCTTAATTAAACCTTTGTATTACAGATTCATGAAGATAATGAGAAGGTTTTTTTGAACTTGTTTCATTGTTGAGCACGCTATGATCAGATTCAAGAATGAAACTTTTAGATGTTATGATTGTATATCAAGCTCGATAATGTCTGCATATTTCATCGTAGTCTCTGAATACTATTTTATGAATTTATTATCATTAGTTTATATTGATTCGACTGTAGTTTGGATAAATGTTTAAATAATTGTGTTTAAAGTACATTTAGGTCCTTAACCAATAGATTGTTATTCGTTAGTGTCCAGATTCCATAAGCAGGCTAATATGCGTTTTATTTCATCTCTTCTTAGTTACATATTCATATAGTTGTTCATAGAATTTTGTTTGGTCATTACATGATGTTAGCAGGTTTCACTAATTACTGATTGTTAAGCTTAGTTTTGATCATTTTGGCGTTTGTTAGTTACATAAGCAAATAAAGAAGGCAGTACATTTGAAGTAGGAAATTAATAATTGGACTTCCAAAGCTGAACAATAAAATGTGGGCCAAAATAAAAGAAATTCAGCAGCCCAACAGTATTAATCAACTGGCTCAATGGCCATTTAATATCAAATGGATGACAAAGTCTTGGCTCAAAATAACCAAGATGGGCCAGCAGCTCAATTGTAAATAGCTGGCCCATTTCCTTTTAAGTTGGCCAATATCAATGAGTAGGCCCATTTTCTTTTGATAACAAGGCTGCCCACTCATTAAAATAACAAGTTGGCCCAACTTTTTATATTTTTATTTAGTCAAATAGCCTCAATAAAAATTAGTTTTTTTATTTTAATATTAAAATAACCTTACAACTTAGACTCCTTAGTAATTAACTTAAACGCTAGGCAATTAGTGGGCATGCTTTTACTTCATGGACTCACTTGCGTAGTTTGATGTTTTTAAAAAAAAAAAATTAATTCTATAATCTCATTTCATATCCAATAGTTTTTTTAGTTAATTTTTAATTTAATTAATCCCCATAATTGTGGATTCGCTTGCTTGTGCGATGTTGACATTTAATGAATTTCAAAATTAATTTCTTCCAATGTAGTAATTTTTTCAAAAAGTAATAATGTACTAATAATCCTTGTCATGACTACGGATTTGCTTGCGTAGCGCGGTTATGATAAAATTAATAAAATTCGTCTCGGTCGCGCATTCGCTTGTGTTGTGCAATTAGGATTATTTAATATTATTCAAATCTTTCTTTAATAATTAAATAATTAAAAGCGGATAGGTAAGACATGAAAATTCAGTAAAGTACAGTTTATCCAAAATAATATAAGCCAAATGTAGTCAATGAAGCGGCCGTGCTAGAGCCATGGGACTCGGAAAATGCGTTATACCTTTTCCCTGGGCAACATAATTTCTTATCCAGACTTTGTTTTTGCAGATCAATAATAATAGAGTTAAACTTTCCTTTGACTAGAGATTCAAATAAAAGGTAACTGGGAACAACAAAAAATCAATTCCAAGAGGCGACTCTGAACAATAAATAATCTCTATTTCAAATTGGCTCTTTAATTGGAAAATCCTTTAACCCATTATAATCCATAACACACATATACCTCTTTGGAGTAAAAAGGGGTGCGACATTAAGTATTGCACCTATATTTTAAGAAAGTTGGATTGTGCACTTGATTATAGGTTAAATTATTTACTAAGAGGAAGAGAGAATCAATTTTCACTTAATGCATTTTTCCTTTCCTTTTTATCTAATAGTGCACCCATATACTAGCACCTCTGTTTATATTTGTAAAGTGAATTCATATCATTCTTATGAAAAGAAAATTTCATAATCTAATTTAGAACCTTCAAGTAAATTAAGTAACTCAAGAATACTATGAGTTCCTACATAATTATCAATGTGAGACGACGTATATCTCTAACAATTGTTTCATATTTTAATGATGATATATATGTTGCATCTCATATATACTTTACATTTGTATAAATTATCGACTTTAAAGGACACTCGATTTCCTAAAAACTTTAATGTATAGATAACAATTTTGGGAAGCAACTAATAGATCCACAGGGACAAAGTGCTCAAATAAAATTAGTAGGAGGCAACCATATCGATCCAAAATCAGTTAGTACATTAGAAGTTAAGAAACAGTTGATGGCTTAATGTTCAGTATATTGGTTGACTTATGTTAATATATATAGTTTGCACTGAATTAAATTGGAGATTTATAATCTTGATAATAAATCTCAAAAGTTAAATACCGAAGGACTTTAATCCTTAGTGCAGAACAAAAGCTAATGAATAAAATACACATCTTCATATAATGATAATTCTATTATTTGCTTTTTCTTATCTTTTTATAGCAGTTTTCGTCTTATCGGTTGTATTAGGATTTGGTATAAGTTTTAGGAGTGTTTATAACCTGAGTAGCTGTCCCAAAGAGGGCCGATTGCAAAAATTTCACGAGTGAAAATTGTTAAACTCGTGAAAATTGATCGTAAGATGGAAACTTGTTAATGGAGGTTAGGGTTTCTAGAGTGTTCTTCAAGAATAGACGCAGAGAGAGAATGGGAAAATAACCAGCCAACTATTAACAGCTGGGGCCTCTTCTATTTATACTTTGTTCTTACAATATAAAAATGAATAACCTCTATACTATAATAACAAAGAATGGCTAACTAGTACAAAAGGCTAATTACAAAATAAATAGCCGAGCTAATTCAAGTGTGCTGCTTTGGGCCTGAACTAGTGCAAGCTGGTGGCCCAACACCCCCTTCAAGTTGGAGGGGGAAACAACCTTCAACTTGCCAAGAAAGTAATGATGGAGTACACCAGGAAGTGGTTTGGTGAACACATCTGCCAGCTGGTCAGAAGTGAAAACATGCGACAGCTAGATGAATCCTTCAGTCAATTTGCTCCGGATGAAATGACAGTCCACTTCAATATGTTTAGTGTGCTCATGAAACACGAGATTTTTAGCAATGTGAATAGCTGCCATATTGTCACAGAAGACAGAGATAGGAAATGAAACAGAAATAGTAAGATGATGCAATAATCTGGATAGCTAAACCAATTTAGCAACATCCTTACTAGCAGCTCTATACTTAGCTTCAGCTGAAGAAAGAGAAATCATAGGTTGTTTCTTCGACTTCCAGCCAACAAGACTATCACCCAAGAAGATGAAAAAGCCAGAAACAGATTTATGAGTGTCGGGGCAAGCTGCCCAATCACTGTTAGAGTAAGCTTGATAGAAAAATCAACAGAGTTAGAGTAAAAGAGACCAAGATTAGGAGTACCCTTGAGATACCTAAGCAAATGAAGAGCAGCAATCATGTGAGGAAGCCGGAGAGCTTGCATAAATTGGCTCATTTACTGAATACTAAAGCAAATATCAGGCCGAGTGTGAGTCAAAAATAATAACTTCCCCACAAGGCTTTTGTAGTTCTTAGGATTAAAGTAAGAGATCCCCAACATCAGCTTTAAGTTTCTGATTCAATTCCAATAGGCTAACAATAGAATGAACACCCAAGCAAGCATATTCTTTGAGTAAATCAGAAGTGAACTTCTTCTGATTCGGGACAACACCATCAGGTAACACATTGACCTCAATACCCAAAAAATAGTGTAGAAATCCCAAATCTTTTATCTTAAATTCAGAATCTAATAATTGTTTTAAAGCTGAAATCTCATGCAAATCAACACAAGTGAGGATGATGTCATCAACATAAACAGCCAGAATGACTAAATGACTAGGAGCATCTTTGACAAAGAGAGAGTAAGCATTGAGTGAATAGTGAAAACCTCTATAATGAAGGGCTTGAGACAACTTGGCATACCATTACCTTGAAGCTTGTATAAGCCTATAAAAAGACTTTTTCAACTTGCAAGCCAAAGGGACAGAGGAAGAAGATGAAACAGAAAGGCCAGGAAGTAATTTCATATAGACCCCTTCTTCCAAGTCACTGTGAATAAAAGCATTGTTAACATCAAGTTGAAACAAGGGCCAATTTTTCTTAATAGCAACAACAATCAAACACTTGACAGTAGGTATTTTCACTAAAGGGGAAAATGTCTCATTGAAATCTACCTTCTCAACTTATGTGTCCCCTCTAATAACAAGCCTAGCCTTGTATCTTTCTACTTCACCATTAGCTTTGTATTTAATTTAATAGACCCAGTTGCAACCAATAGGCTTTTTACCTAAGGGTAGTTCAACAATGTCCCAAGTGTTATTAGCTTCTAGAGCTTCAAACTCTTTTCTCATAGCATCCTGCCAAGATGAAATAGGGGCTGTTTGAGAATAAGTATATGGTTCAAACTCTACAGGTTGGACATAAGAACAACAAAGAGAAGTAGGCAGTTTGTAAATGTAATCCTTTAGATAAGAGGGATGAGTGCGTGTCCTATCAAATTTTCTAAGTGGTAAAACATAGGTGGCAGGATTGATAGTTGTAGGAGAAGAGGTAGAAGGAACAGAATCAAAAAAAAAAATATCAGTAATATTGGGAGAAGGTGAAGCATCAAAAGGTGAAGGGTTATTGTCAGTAACATTAGGAGAAGATAGAGCATCAGGACAATAAGCACTAATAGAAGATGAAGTGGTTGACAATGGGGACCCTGACACAACTAGAAGGGAAAAATCTAAAGAGAAAGAAAAAAATTGTTCATGAAAAATGACATCTTTAGAGATAAAACACTGCTTAGACGGGAGATTATACAATTTATATTCTTTCTTTGCAAAAGGATAGCCAAGAAATACACATGGAATGGCTATAGACTTCAGTTTATCTCTTTGAGAAATTGGACCAATAGCAAAGCAGAGGCAGCCAAAAGTCCTCAAGTGTGAATAACTATGTTTCTTGCCAAATAACAACTTATAAGGTGATTTATTTTGCAGCAACCTAGAGGGAAATCTGTTAATGATGTATGTGGCTGTGAGGAAAGAGTCTCCCCAGAACCTGAGTGGTACTTTGGATTGAAAAAGCATGGCTCTGGAGGCTTCTACGAGGGTTCTATATTTCCTTTCCACCACACAATTTTATTGAGGTATTTGTGGACAACTAGTTTGATGGATAATCCCATGTTCAGAAAAGAATAAAATTGCAATATTACTATTCCCCAATTATAGAGCATTATCATACCTTATGCTTTGAATGGTGACATGAAATTGAGTCTGAACCATCAATACAAAAGCCTTTAGGAGAGGCATTACTTTTGGACCCCATCAAATGAGTCCAAGTGCGTCTAGAGAAGTCATCAACAATGATAAGAAAATATTGTGAACCTGAATATTTAGAAGTATGATATGGTCCCCAAGTGTCAATATGAACAAGTTGGAAAGGCTTATAACTATGAATAGAACTATCAGGAAATGGTAATCTAGTTTGTCTAGCTATATGACAAATAGAACATGGAAAAGACTGTGTGGAGAAAATATCAGAAGAAATTTCAAAAAACTTTTCATTTTAATAAAAGGAACATGTGCAAGTCCGTGATGCCTAGCAATGTCCATTTTATTCACAACAACTTTATTACAATAGGGGGAAACAATATTTCTGTACACAGAAGATGATAAGAAGCACATAGAGATGACAAGCTGCTGCAGGCAGTTGACAAAATAACCTGAGGCTGAGAAGGCTTTTCCCACACAAATTTCCACAACCCACTATCCAGTTTAGCAAGATCCAGAGGCTTCTTCAAAGAAGGACCCTATATGAGACATGAAAGTCTGGTAAACTGAACTATTCAATCAAACTGATTTGTGAGTTTGTATAGAGATAAGATTGTGCTTAATAGAATATAGATAAAGGACATTTTGAAGAACTATAGAATCAATCAAAACAAAAAACCCGTTCAGATAACTTTCATTTTATATCCATTAGGGAGAGACACTAGGAAATGAATATGTAAGGGCGTGATATTAATTAGATATTCTTTATTAGAAGTCATATGGTTAGAAGCACCAAAGTCAATTATCCAGGTTAAAGAATCAGATTAGTTTATCAAAGTAGAATTAAAACTATATACTAAATTCTTAGGCAATAGTGTACCGGCAAAGTTGGTAGAACTTATGATATTGAGTTGAGGTGCAGGATCAGAGACATGAGGTTGTTGCAATAAGGAAAGCAATTGAGAATATTGCTGTTTTGTCAGTCCAGGCACCATAGAAGCATGATTAGTAGCAGGCACAATAGAGGTTTGATTGGAAGAAGTTCATTCAGAAGCAGAGAAGTCAGAGTCTGTCACCATATTAGCAGCTGCATTCTGCCCTTAGTAAACTTGAAATTAGTAGGAAAGCCATGAAGCTTGTAACACTTATCATTTAAGTGTCCAGGCTTCTCGCAATACTTGTAGAAGCGCGATTAGAGGGCCTGGACTGATTATCAAAGTTCACTCTTTGAGTGAATTGTCTCTGTTGCCCCTGGAATTGCATATTCAATTGGGGTTGAGTTGGTTTGTTAAGAGAATTCACATTGAAGGAGGCTGCTTCAGAGGTAAATTGAGGAAGTTGATTGACTTGTCTTTGCTTTTCATCTTGAAGAGGAATATTATAGACATTATCAAGGGATGGTAGATGTTGCATCATCAACAGATTGCTTTTCACACCAACATAAACCTCATTCAATCCCATGAGGAACTGATGGACTTTGTCTTACTCTTTCTCCTTTTGAAGACCCTCTTTAGCAGCACAATTACAAGAATTTGCATGACTATTGCACATTACCCCCCAAAGACTTTTATACTACCATATCTATTATTCAATTGTTTCCATATGCTTTCGGGTGTCTCGGAGTATTGGACACTTTCAGCTATATCTGGTGATAACAAGCTTTTTGAACATGATATCACCATATTATTACAACGGTCGCATTATTTATAATCAGGGGAAGTTATAGTAGGTTTGGGACACGAACCATCAACAAAAACAATTTTGTTCCTCGCAAACAACAACATTATCATACTGCATTTCCAACCTCCTAACTCACTCCCTGAAAATGGCGCAGGAACCGAAGGCACACCAGAAACATCAAATGACAGAAGAAATAGAGGAGATGCAGGGTCAGGATTATACACAGAGGATGAAGTAGAACTAGTCATGATTACAACAATTAATTCACCAACAAACACTTTACATTGAAATCACAACACAACATATGCAAAAAAATAAATGAGAATACCATCCTTCCCTTCTTCGCAACCTAAGAAGTAAGGCCTTGATATAGTAGAAAACTCCAATGAAGCAATGAAAATCGAGGAAACCGAGCTTCGACAGAAATCGAGGAAACCCTGGCTCTGACGAAATCATAAAACTCAATCTCCAATCAACACCGAAGGGATTCAAAACCAAGCCACACCGCAAAACAGAAGCAACCCAAAGAAACAGTGAGTTTTCGCTGGAAAATCACTCAAAACAGCGGAATTCCGACGAAGTTGAATCCTGATGAAAAACAGGATGAAATCACACACTACTAGTAAAACGCTAAATTCCTACGGAAAAAAGTAGTCGGAAGTTTTCGACCATTTCAGTTGGATACTTAAAAAATTAATTTTATTTTTCTTTAAATTTTTCTATGACAACCCGACCGGTCGCTTTGCTTTCTAGATCCTCGTTCCCCTAATTAAGACTTCTTGTATGTAGTTCTACTGTTTTATGACCTGCGAGAATGGTTGGTTTGGGTTTGGAAGGGTTCAGGTTGAAATTAGAACACTTAGTTCCTTAATAGTAGCCTATAATGGTTAAGTTTGACTTGAGTTAACGTTTTGAGTAAACGACCTCGGAACTAGGATTTGACGGTCCCAATAGGTTCGTATGATGATTTTGGACTTGGGTGTTCGTATCGGGTTTCGCATGACCCAGGAGCGTTTCAACGCTTAATATTGGATTTTGGCACATCGAAAGCTTTTCAAGTTCTTTAAGTTTGGTTTAGAGTAGGTTATGGTGTTATCGAGATCCACTTGGGATTCCGACCCTGGGATAGTTACGTATGGTGATTTATGACTTGAACGCACAGTTTGGCATCATCCCGAGTTGATTTGATAAGAATTAGACGCGCGGAAGTATTTTTAGAAGTTTTGAGTTTCATGTTGAATTTATGCATTTTGGCGTCCGATTCATAATTCTAGATGTTATTTTGGTGTTTCGATTGCACGAGCGGGTCTGTATTATGTTGTTGGATGTGTGAATGTAATTGGATGAGATCCCGGGGCCCCAGATGCAAAACGGATTGAATTGGGCATGGGGGAACTGCTGGTGCTTCAGATCTGGTGCAATTGCACCTGCAGGAAAGGGCCGCTGGTGCGAACTCGCAAAAGCGGCCTAGTGGTCGCAGAAGCGTATAGAACCAGAATTGGGCATGGGTGGTCACAGCGGCGAGGATTTTTCCGCGTCTGCATGCCCGCAGAAGCGATCGAGGCTCCGGAGATGCGGACACTCAAAACCACAAAACTTCGATGAAGTTGAAACCTGATGAAAAACAGGATGAAATCACACATTACTAGAAAAACGCTAAATTCCGACGGAAAAAAGTAGTCGGAAGTTTTCGACCATTTTGGTTGAAAACTTAAAAAAATTAATTTAATTTTTCTTAAAATGTTTCTTAATAACCCGACCGGTTGTTTTGCTTTCTAGATTCCCGTTCCCCTAATTAAGACTTCTTGTACGTGCTTTTACTGTTTCATGACCTGTGGGTATGGTTGGTTTGGGTTTGGAAGGGTTCAAGTTTAAATCGGAACACTTAGTTCCTTAATAGTAGCCTATAATGGTTAAGTTTGACTTGAGTAAACATTTTGAGTAAACGATCTCGGAATTGGGATTTGATGGTCCCAGTAGGTTCGTATGATAATTTTGGACTTGGGCGTGTGATCGGATGACCCGAGAGCGTTTCGGGCGCTTAATATTGGAAATTGGCACATTGAAGGTTTTTCAAGTTCTTTAAGTTTGGTTTAGAGTAGGTTATGGTGTTATCGAGGTCCGCTTGGGATTCCGAGCCTGGGATAGTTCCATATGGTGATTTATGACTTGCACGCAAAGTTTGGCGTCATTTCGAGTTGATTTGATAGGAATCAGACGTGCGAAAATGTTTTAGAAGTTTTGAGTTTCATGTTGAATTCATGCGTTGTGTTGTCTGATTCGTAATTCTAGATGTTATTTTGATGTTTCGATTGCGCAAACGGTTCGTATTATGTTGTTGGATGTGTGAGTGTAATTGGATGGGTCCCCGGGGCCCCGGGTGCAAAACGGATTGGAATCGGACTCGGAATTGGGCATGGCGGAACTTCTGGTGCTTCAGATCTGGTGGAATCGCACCTGCGCGGAAAGGGCTGCAGGTGCGAACTCGCAGAAGCGGCCTAGTGGTTGTAGAAGAAGATTGGAGGCTCGAGCTGGGTGGTCGCAGGTGCAAGGATTTTTCCGCATCTGCGTGCCCCCAGAAGCGATCGAGGCTCCACATATGCGAACTTAGGATGGCCGGCTGTGGGTCGTAGAATCGGAAGGAACCTGTAGAAGCAGATCCGCAGAAGCGGACTCGCAAAAGTGTCTCCCCGTTCGCAGAAGCGAGGAGGCTGGAGGCAGTGAGGGATCGCAGGTGCGACCTTTTGATCATACCTGCGGTTCCGCAGATGCTATCTAGCGGCCGCAGGTGCGGAAGTCGCTGGGCAGTGAGGGTTTTTAATCCGAAACTTAGGCCCTTTTCCGTCACATTTCATTTGGTCTTGGGCGATTTTTGAGAGCTTATTTGAGGGGGGATTCTCATCAATATTCTAAGGTAAATAACTCCCACCCATTTTCAAGTTAATTATGCGGATTTGAGGTAATTTAAACATGGAAAAATTGTGAAGACTTGTGAGATTTGTGCAGAACCAAGGTGTCACGACCCAAAGTTCAGTATTGGCCGTGATGGCGCCCAACGTTGCTGTCAGGCAATCCAACAATGAATTATCAACTTAATTACTCATTTCATTATTTTTAAGATCATAAATCCCATTAAATAAATAGAGTGAAATCTGGTACTCGCAGAAACCTGTGATTTTCTTTACCAAATCCCGTATAAAATATAAATTACAAGGTGAAATGGTAATAATAACATGAACTATAATAATGAACATCCACTAGGAACTCCAAAAACCCGGTGTCACAAGTGCATGGACATCTACTAGAAGGTACAATAACAATACAATATCTGTCTGGAGTACAAAATAGACAGGATAATGTACATAATTAAATGGAGACTCCGAATGTTGCGGGTTGTAACATGGAATACAACTCACCTTGAAGTCCCCGCAATAGCCGCTCCTTTGCGCCCCAAAGATCACCAGACATATATATACCTGCACAATAAATGCAGCAAGTGTAGCATGAGTACGTAAATCAACGCATACCTAGTAAGTATCTAGCCTAACCCCGGAGAAGTAGTGACGAGGGGTCGACATCAACACTTACTAGTGGTCCAATAAATCAAATACAGTAGAAAAGTAAGCAAATATGAGGCAGGTTAAATAAACTGTATAAACAAATATAGGTATGCGGTATAATCCTCCCCGTGAACAGTAAACTCAAGCTCTCAATTATCGGTCACCTCCTCAACCGGAGTACATATGTAAAATTGTTCCCACCAGGTAGGTTGTCACAACTCAAATAAGGAAAACTCATGGATAGGATGGCTTCTTGTCAAATATTACGCATGACGCTGCCGAGGCAAACGACCCGATCCCATAAGAGTGTTTCATGAAGCTGCCGAGGCGAACGATCCGATCCCATTAGAATATAATGCTACCAAGGCGAATGGCTATGATACTGCCGAGGCGAACGACCCGATCCATAAGAATATGATACTGCCGAGGCGAACGACCCGATCCCATAAGAGTGTGGTACATAATCCTGCTGAGGCAAACGGCCCGATCCTATAAGGGTGTGGTACATAATCCTGCCGAAGCGAACAGCCCGATCCCATAAGAGTGTGATACATAATCCTGCCGAGGCGAACAGCCCGATCCCATAAGAATAAGAAGCTTTAACGGTCCTTGATCCCACTCACAAATATACGTGTGAGTTATGAAATTTAAAGAAGCTTTTGACGAAAACGCACAACGCGAGAGAAATTCATAAGGGAAGCACAATTATTCCGTGGCTAATCGAGTAGCTCGTCAAATCTCTTACAATAACGAGTCTATCACTCTACGCAAGCCTAGTCTCAAGTCATAACGCAAAATAAAGGAATTAAACATGCAAGGATAACTCAAATAGTAAAATTAAAGCATTTGACGTAAACCTAAGTCTACCCGGACAAATCAGGAATCCTATTATACGCACAGACACTCGTCACCTCATACGTGCATAGCTTCCTCAACATGTATCACATAAGAATATAACACCTATGGGGTAAATTCCCCCTCACAGGATTAGATAGGAGACTTACCTCGCTCTGAAGTTTCATAACCGGCTCCAACGCCTCTCTAACACCTCGACTCAAGCCAAACGATCTAAAACTAGTCAAAGAATGTAAAAATCAATCAAAATATACTCCATTGCTTATAATTAATCAATTTATAACAATTCCCAATTCTGCTCGAAAAGTCAATAACCCTCGGGCCTACGTGCCCAAATTCCAAAAATTTTCGAAGATAAACTTTACCCATAACATCACGAACTCAAATATATAATTTATTCCAAATTTCATGTCCAATTTCGTGGTCAAAATCCAAAAATACCATTTCTAGGTTTTTCTTCAAAAGTTCCACAATTTCCACCAATTCCATGTTAAAGGCTGTATATAATCAATGTAAAATAGTTGAAAATTGAACAAAATTGCTTACCTAAAGATTGTAGATGAAAATCCCTCTTCAAAATCGCCTCCTGCCGAGCCTAGGGTTCCAAAAATGAGAGAATGTCTCCAAAATCCCATCTCCCAACCCTTTTACCAGGTGCAGATGTCGCATTTGCGACACAGGGTTCGCATTTGCGGACCCTCGCAATTGCGAACAAATGTTTGCAATTGCGAACCAAGGCAAAAACCTATAGGCTTCGCAATTGCGAACCTAGGAAAAAATCTACAATCTTTGCAATTGCAAACAAATGTTCGTAATTGCGATACCTAAGCACCAGCAACACCATCAATCTTTTCCGACACAAAAATGGGCATAACTCTCTTATACGACATCGGAATTCGATGATTCTTATTGCTATGACTCTGTAGTTATGATACGGATCTAATGGCTCAATCAAATCACAAATCAAAGGTCGTTTGCTCAATATAGTATCCTTTATACCCAAGAAAACTATGCCGAAACATCAAATAAAAGCGCGACACAACCCAAACACATCCGAAACACACCTGAGGCCACCGGGACCCCGTCCAATTACACAAACCAGTCCCAAAATATAACACGAACCTGCTCGAGGCCTCAAATCACACCAAACTACATCAAAACCATGAATCGACGATCAAATCCTCTTTTTAACTTTCAAAACATTCAAACTTTGACGAACACGTCGGAATTACATTTAACTATTTCTGAATGACGCTAAACTTTACGTATAAATCATAAATCACGATACGAACCTATTCCAAGGCTCAAAACCTCAAACGGATATCGATAATACCAAAGTCCACTTCAACCCAAACTTAGGAAATTCTAAAACCATCGAATTCCAACTTTTCACAATAAGCGTTGCAATGCTCCCGGACCACCCAATACTCAAATCGAACATACGCCCATGTCCGAAATCATGATACGAACCTATTGGACCCTTCAAATCTCGATCGAGGTCGTTACTCAAAAGTCAAACTTTGGTCAACTCTTCCAACTTAAAACTTCGAATTGAGAGTTTTCCATCCGAATCAACTCTGAACCTCCTGAAATTCAATTCCGACCACACATACAAGTCATATAACATGAAGTGAAGCTACTCAAGGTCTCAAATCGCCAAACGACCTGCTAGAGGTTAAAACGACCAATCATGTTGTTACATTTTCTCCCACTTAAACATACATTCGTCCTCGAACGTGGCAAGAGCCGTTCCAGAGTTGCCTCAAAATCACTTCTCAACACCTTGCGCACCTACCTGTGCCACCACAACCCAGGTGAATATATTTGCTCAAGCCGGACTGAAGATCCCCCCTCTTTTTTAGTCAATAAGCCCTAGGACCAAATTCCAACTTCCGACTTTCTCTACAAGACCTGATTCTAACATACAAACACCGTATTAATCTCCATACGCTAAACCCACACTTGATCATGCACCCACGCTGACATCACACAATGCACCGCATAACTCATTTGCCCGTGGTAACCTCCTCCAAGCACAAGAACTGCAATTTCACTGACCCGACGCTCGTAGTATACCTTATAACACATCTACGCCTGGTCTCAACCCTCACAATACTGCAACGATGAAAGAGATGTGCATGAACTCATAACCACATGTTAAATCAATAACTCACTGAGTTCCTCCGCTCGACAAGAACCATTACCTTATTTTGAACTGAATAGTGACATTTTTCCTTTAATATACCTTACATAAATTCAATCTCACCGATTCAGGTCCAATAACCTCATCTCACCCAGTACAAGCTGTTTAGACAATAAGCCACCTCAAACACTGACCAAGATCTCATATGACGCCATCAGTGCACCAACAAGCCACAACTTGAATATGACACATAAGGAAGAACAAACTCAAAAAAAGAACTACCAGCCGCATAACGAATAAAACAGCCAAAAAGATGCTATGAACCCATCTCAGCGAATGTGAAACAAAATACACAGAAATAAGTATAGGGAACCGTACTCAACGTCTCACTGTTGCGGCGTGCAACCCGATCCACACATGATACCGTTGCGGATTAGTGGTTCCCGCAGATTAATGGAGCAGAAGTGAGCTTAGGAAGGAGGTAAGTCTCTTGCCTAACCTTGTTAGAGAGAACTTATCCCCTTAGATGTATTCTTGTTGTGTATTACTTGTGTGGGAAGCTACGTATGCACGAGGTGACGAGAGTCCATGCGTATCTATATTCCATGATTTGTCCGGGTAGACTTAGATCCCCATCATCTTTAATTGTACCGTTGTGTCACGTCCCAAAATATCCTATAGACGTGGCTGATGCCCAACTAACACTACCCGCCAGGTGATCCAGCATACACCAAATACTTAGAATTTATTTGAGACTCAACCGAAATAAACGCAAGATCCAACGTTTTTATACTTAAATGTGAATAATTAATGATCCAAACTGTCTCATAATAGTTATAAATAATTATAACCCAAACAGAGGAATAATACTCTGGCCCAAATCCCACACTAGATCATGGAGCATCTGAGAGAATTACAATACTCAAGGTCGGGTGTGTAAACCCCAAAATAAAAGACATCATAGAAATAAAAGATAAAGACTCTTTTGGCAGCCTCCACGAACGATGCGGTGGCTCACCTTAATAAGTGAATCAACTCTAGCGAACTCGTGAGTTACTAGCTCCGTCGTCACGAATAGTATCTGCATCGACATGAAAGTAAGGAGTGAGTTATACGTAAATATAATCCAATAAGATCCTCAATCCGCCACTTTGAATACCCCTATAACAAATGTTAGAAAATACATACACACCACAACAAGAACAATATAATAAATACGATAATTATACAATAACTCAATATATATGTATCAACGGGGTTAAAAAGAATTAACTAACAAGAGTATACATATCTTAACACAGCACACACTAAGGACTTGTCATAATTGCAGTGAAAGAAATTAACTAACACCTCTACGAATCCACAACGGCGCCACAATGCTTCAAATATGTAGCAGAGCATACACAACGCCCCAAATATATTAAGAAGCATACACAATGCTCGGGTGATGTACAAAGGCATACACAATGCCCCATGGCTCACAGTCTTATCAAACCATCAAATCCAACATCATGGCTCACAGTTGTATCAAACTATCAAACTTAATATCATGGCTCACAGCCGTATCACACCATCAAACAACTCATAAAATAATTTTTAATGTTTTTCGTAAAATAATTATATTTGCGGCTAGTCAAAGACCACCGATCTGTCAAGTACACGCATGTCCCAACACATGGACCAGACTGATAAGATATATTTTTCAGGACATGTTTTGAAAAGCAAGTATCAAAGCTTAAAATTTCACTTACCTTGAAATAGTTAACCTTCATCTCTCTTGAATTATTAAAATTTACCAAGACGGTCTCTAATGACCTCAATCTATACAAAATATCAAATAACACATCCTAATTAGTTTAATTTTCTTATAACTATTGTACAAGTCAAAGTGCAGCCTCGATCAAAACTAGTTAAATCCCAAAGCAATCACAAAATCCGATTGCCATTATATTATGAGACCAAATTTATAATCTAGCTTTAAAATCTTGGTGCCAATTAATGGGTCAAATTTAATTTTCTCCAATTTCAAGCTTAGGAATAAGTCAAGTATTCTATACCCCTAGTATTATGTTGCCATTATTATTGCTATTATTTTTAAAGGTGAAAAGATGCATCTCAATACATTAAATATTCAGTGATAACCTTTTGATGTTAATACTCCCATATATAAAAATAATAATCCTAAAGGATAAATATGTTGCCACAATGAAGCCAATGACCCTATTAAGTAAAAAGATACAATTTGATCTACTTAGTTCAGTAAAAGAACGAATAAGCTAAAACAATAGAATTGTTTGCAGAGATTTGAAATCTATACCTGCCATATAGTTGCTTCTGTAAGGAACCATGAAAACTAATACTATAATTAAGTGTTTGGTCTCCAATTTCGCCGACTGCGTAACCTAGGTCTCCTGGATAGCATGCCTTTTTCTTTCTAATTGAACTATATAATAAATATTTACCTATTGTTTATCTTGCCCTCCAGGTGACCAGAATCTCTTTTTTGATGGGGGTTGGCCCACTAAATTAACTAATACGTAACGAATTTATGCTATCTACCTATAGGTAGTATGATATTTGACCCACTACTTAATTAATTTTCTCTATCTCATTCCTCACCTGTAATTAACATTTTCATGAATAAATATAAAAGTATATATATATATATATATATTATATATGAATATGATCAATACCCTCTTCGATGTGTATCTCGCATTTAGTAACTTATAATTAATAATAAAATAACTTTATAGTTCGTTTTAAAATTATGGTTGTTACATGTTGTGTTTATGATGCATATTAATTATCTTGAATAAAGCTGAGATTAGGAATTTAAAGTTTCAATTATTGATTTAATCTTCCTATTTTGGAAAATTGAGGAATACTTAATAATTATGAAAAATTCATGTCTTCTCGTCTCGCAAGTACTTCCGCGTGCGAGGTAACCTTCTCTACTTTAATGGGATCAGGCCGTTGACTTCGACAGTATTATAACACCATTCTTATGTGATCGGACCGTTTGTCTCGACAATATGATAACACCACTCTTATGGGATCAACCTGTTTATTTTTCCCTCTAGGCAACCAGAATCTCTTTTTGATGGGGTTGGCCCACTAAATTAACTAATACGTAATAAATTTATGTCATCTACCTATAGGTAGTATGAAATTTGACCCACTATTGGATTAATTTTCTCTATTTCATTCCTCACATATGTAATTAATATTTTCATGAATAAATATATAAGTGTATATATATTATATATGAATATGATCAATACCCTCTTCAATGTGCATCTCGTACATTTAGTAACTTATAATTAATAATAAAAAAAACTTATAGTTCGTTTTAAAATTATTAGTTGTGTCACGACTCAAAACTTAGCCTATCGTGACAGTGCCTAACGTGGTACTGGGCAAGCCTACACTTCAAAATATTTCCAACACTTTTACGTGAAAAATGAAATAACACATGTTTAAACATTAAAGCTCTCATAAACTGGAAAGAAAGTCAAAACTCAATACGGAAGTTCCCAAAATCAGGGTGTCACTGAGTACATGAGCGTCTATACAACACAAGTCTGGAAGTACTGTCTATAAAAAATTAAAACTAAATACATAAAGCTGAAAGATAGGGAGGGAGAGTCAAGGTCTGCGAATGCTAGGCACCTGCCTCGAAATCTCCGAATGATCAAGATGCTCAGATAATCAGCACCCACCGTGTCCGGAAACACTTGAATCTGCACACAAAGTGCGTGGTGTAGCATGATTACAACTAACTCAGTAAGTAACAAGACTAAATATTGGACTGAAAGTAGTGACGAGCTTTACGGAGACAATTCAATTACAGAAAATACAATACAGGAAAATAGGCATGCTTTCAAGTTCGACATGAAGCCAAAACAGTAAATTCATGTCAAGTTCAATTGAAAAAGAATATAGTATTTCTCAGAAACTATATGACAGTGATGTATGCTAGCTGAAGTACACAGTAATAAAATCAAGTTCATGTTCTCAGAGTAACAATCACTCAGTGCTCTCATCCACTCCAACCTCACAGTCACTCATTCCTCACAGTACTTGGCACTCGCGCTCGGCACTCACACACACGTCACCTAGCATGTGCGTCACCTCAACACCAATTACATGAAATAAAATTCGGGGTTTCATACCCTCAAAACCAAGTTTAGAACTGTTACTTACCTCAAACCGTGCAAATCCCTACTCCAACACGCCCTTGCCTCGCGAATCGGCCTCCAAATGCCTCGAACTTAGCCACAAACAGTTCGATACAATCAACACTGGCTAAAAGAATCAATTCCATAAGAAAATACTAAGTTATTAATCAAAAGTCAAAAAGCCGACTCAAAAGCTGGCCCTCGGGCCCACGTTTCGGAATCCAATAAAAATCACAAAATCCGGAAGCCCATTCCGTCATGAGTCTAACCCTACCGAATTTACCAAAATCCAACATCAAATCGACACCCAAATCCCCAACCTAAACTCTCCAAATCCCTAGCCTCAAACCCCCAAATTACACCTCAAAGCCCCACAATCTAGGTGGAAAATTCAATGAGAAAACATAATTATTAAATAAATTTGACCACAAGTGACTTACCTCAAGAAACTCCTAAAAAATTCTCTCAAAAATCGCCTAATCCCGGCTTGGAATGTTCAAAATGAAGAAAAATTGCGAACCTTTGAATTTAAGGTTTTGTCCAGCCTTTTCGCTACTGCAGAAACTTAACCGCATCTGCAGCGTCACAGATGCGACAATCCTTCCGCTTCTGCGGTGAACCACTGGAACTGGGCCTTCGCACCTGCGGACCATGCTCCGCTCCTGCACAAATGCAGGTGCGGCCCTTTTTCCCGCTCCTGCGCTGGCCTCCGCTTCTACGCTCAACCTCTCCGCATCTTCGACCACGCAGGTGCGGAAAATCCTTCGCACCTACGACCACAACCTTCTTTACTCATGGCCGCATCTGTGCTCCTGAGCTCGCACCTACGAGCTTGCACCTGCGACCAAAGCTCCGCAGGTGCGATTACACGAGAAGATTCCCAGCTTCAGTAATCTTCTAAATCTCTTTTTCGATCCGTTAACCATCCGAAATCAATCTGAGGCTCCCCGGACCTCAACCAAACACACCAACAAGTCCTAAAACACGATACGAACTTAGTCGAGTCCTCAAATCACATCAAACAATATCAAAAACACAAAACTTGCCACAATTCAAGCCTATTGAAATTAAGGAATTCTAACTTCTACAAACGATGCCGAAACCTATCAAAGCATGTCCGATTGTCCTCAAATTTTGCACACAAGTCATAAATGACACCATAGACCTACTCCAACTCCCGGAACCCCATTCCGAGCCCGGTATCCACAAAGTCCACTCTTGGTCAAACTTCTAAATTTTCAACTTTCGCCATTTCAAGCCTAATTCAACTGTGGACCTCCAATTCACAATCCGAACACACTCCTTAGTCCAAAATCACCCAACGGAGCTAACGGAACCATCAAAACTCCATTCCGGAGTTGTCTACACATAACTCAACATCCGATGAACCTTTTCAACTTAAGCTTTCAACCTTGAGACTAAGTGTCTCAATTCATTCTGCAACCTCTCCGAACCTAAACCAACTATCCCGACAAGTCACATAGCAACAATTAAGCATGGAATAAATAGTAAATGGGGGAACGGGGCTACAACTCTTAAAATGACTGGCCGGGTCATTACATCCTCCCCCTCTTAAACAAACGTTCATCCTCGAACGAGTCTAGAAACGTACCTGGAGTCTTAATGGATATCTGCTCCGCATCTCCCGCTTAGTCTCCCAAGTAGCCTCCTCAACTGGCTGACCTCTCCACTGCACCTTCACTGAAGCTATGTCCTTTGACCTCAATTTGCGAACTTGCCGATCCAAAATGTCCACCGGCTCCACATCATAGGTCAAATCACCATCCAACTGAACCATGATGAAATCCAAAATATGAGATGGATTGTTGACATACTTCCAGAGCATAGGAACATGAAATACTGGATGCACACTTGACAAACTAGGTGGCAAGGCAAGCTTGTAAGCCGCCTCTTCAATCCTCTGAAGCACCTCAAACGGCCTAATATATCGAGGGCTCAACTTGCCCTTCTTCCCGAACCTCATAACACCCTTTATGGGTGACACCTTAAGCAGTACCTACTCCACAAACATAAAATCAACATCATGAACCTTCTTATCGGCGTAACACTTCCGTCTAGACTACGTCGTGCGAAGCCGATCCTGAATCAATTTAACATTGTCTAAAGCATCCTAAACCAAGTCAGTACCCTATAGTCTAGCCTCACTCGGCTCGAATTAACCCACCAAAGATTGACACCGTCTCCCATACAAAGCCTCATACAGAGCCATCTGAATGCTCGACTGGTAGCTGTTGTTATAGGCAAACTTCGCGAGCGGCAGAAACTGATCTCTAGAACCCTTGAAATCAATGACACAAGCGCGTAGCGTGTCCTCCAATATCTGAATAGTGTGCTCTGACTATCCGTTCATCTGAGGGTGAAATGTTGTGCTCAACTCAGCCTGGGTCCCCAACTCTCGGTGTATTGCTCTCTAAAACTGCGTGCCCCGATCTGAAATGATGGACACTAGTACACCGTGAAGGCGAACAATCCCGTGGATGTAAATCTCAGCCAACTGCTCCAAAGAATAAGTAGTCCCAACTGGAATGAGAAGCAAGCCACCCGGTCTCTGATGCTTATACTTCACCTGCTGACAGTTAAGGCACCAAGCTACGAACCCCACTATATCCTTCTTCATTCTCCTCCACCAATAGTGCTGCCTCAAGTCTCGGTACATCTTCGCGGCACCTGGATGAATGAAATACCGTGAAATGTGCGCCTTCTCAAGAATCAAATCACGTAGTCCATCTACATTGGGCACACAAATCCGTCCTTGCATCCTCAACACCCCATCATCCCCGATAATATTCTTGGCATCACCGTGCTGAATTGTCCTTAAGGACAAGCAAATAAGGATCATCATACTAGCGCTCTCTGATGCGATCATATAAGGAAGACTGAGAAACCACACAAGCTAGAACCCGATTGGACTCCAAAACATCTAATCTCACGAACTGGTTGACCAAGGCCTGAACATTAATTGCAAGCGGTCTTTAACCAATAGGAATGAATGTAAGGCTACCCATACTCACTGCCTTTCTACTCAAGGCATCGACCACCACATTGTCCTTCCGGGATGATACATAATGGTGATATCATAGTCCTTTAGCAGCACCAACCATCTCTCCTGCCTCAAATTTAGATTCTTTTGTTTGAAAGAGTGCTGAAGACTCCGGTGATCCGTAAATACCTCACAAGACATGGCGTAGAGATAATGCCTCCAAATTTTCAATGCATGAACGATGGCAGCCAACTCCAAATCATGGACGGGGTATTTCTTCTCATGAAGATTCAACTGATGCGAAGCATAAGAAATCACTCTACCCCTCCTGCATCAAGTCACACCCAATGCCGATCCGAGAAGCATTATAATACACTGTCTAAGAGTTTGAAGCTGAAGGCAAAACTAGAACTAGAGCTGTGGTCAAGGCAGTCTTGAGCTTCTAGAAGCTCTCTTCACACTCATCCGACCACTTGAAAGACCTTTCTAGGTCAATTTGGTCAAAGAGGATGCAATGGACAAGAAACCCTCCACGAAGCGACGATAATAAACGGTTAAGACAAGAAAGCTCCGAATCTACGTAGTTGAGGATGGCTTGGGCCAACTCTGAACCGCCTCTATCTTCTTTGGGTCCACCTGAATCCCCTCACTGGACACCACGTGTCCCAAGAACGCCACCGAACTAAGAAAAAGCTCACACTTGGAGAACTTGGCATAAAGCTTCTCCTCCCTCAACCGGTGCAACACAATCCTTAAATACTGGGCATGCTCCTCCTGGCTACGAGAGTACTCCGGGATATCATTAATGAATACTATGACAAACGAGTCGAGATAAGACTGAAATACACTGTTCATTAGATGCATGAATGCTGCTTGAGCGTTGGTCAGCCCAAAAGACATCACAAGGAACTCATAATGATCATAACAGGTCCTCAATGCTGTCTTTAGAATATCCGAGTCCCGAATCTTCAACTGGTGATACCTAGACCTCAAATTAATCTTAGAGAACACCCTCGCTCCATGAAGCCGGTCAAATAGATCATCAATACGCAGCAAATGATACTTCTTCTTGATTGTCACTTTGTTCAACTGCCTATAGTTGATGCACATCCGCATAGTACAGTCCTTCTTCTTCGCAAACAGAATCGGTGCACCCTAAGGCGACACACTAGGCCTAATAAACCCCTTATCAAGAAGTTCCTGAAGCTGCTCTTTCAATTCCTTCAACTCAGCTGGTACCATTCAATATCGAGGAATAGAAATGGGCTGAGTGCCCGGCACCAAGTCAATACCAAAGTCAATATCCCTGTCGAGCGGCATGCTCAACAGATCTGCAGGAAACACATCCGGAAAGTCTCGCACCACCATAATAGAATCAATAGTAGGAGTATCAACACCAACATCCCTCACAAAGGTCAAATAGGATAAACAACCCTTCCCAACCATCTGTTAGGCCTTCAAATATGAATGCACTCTGCTGGGAACATAATCTAGAGAACCTCTCCACTCGATCCTTCCAACCTCGGCATCTCCAACGTCACGGTCTTAGCGTGACAATCCAGCATAGCATGACACGGAGACAACCAATCCATACCCAAGATCACGTCGTAATCAGCCGTACTAAGCAATAAGAGATAAACTCTAGTCTCTAATCCCCCAATAGTCACTACACAGGACCGATACACTCGGTCCACAATAATAGTATCGCCCACTGGCGTAGATACATGAACAGATGAGGCTAAGGACTCACGAGACATATCCAGATAACGAGCAAAATACGATGATACATATGAATAAGTGGAACCAGGGTCAAATAATACAGAAGCATCCTTGTGGCATACTGAGACAATACATGTGATCATTGCATCTAAAGCAACATCATACAACCTAGCAGGGATAGCATAAAATCGGGCCTGACCGCCACCTGATCGGCCTCCCCCTGTAGGACGACCTCTAGCTACCTGGGCCTCACCGGGAGCTGGCTACGCAGGTGGCGAAGTAACTAGTGCTGAAGTCGCAGCCTGACTCCTCTACTAAACTGGACCTCCCGAGCGACGGGGACACTGTCTCCACATATGCCCAAACTCCCCGCACTTGTAGCAACTCCCCAGTAATGGTGGTGGTGATTGAATCGGCCCTCGAGTACCAGAGTAACTGTTAGAAGGGCCTGGCATAGATGAACCTTGAACTGATGGAGCACGGGATGAACTCTGAGCTGGAAGGGCACTGAGAGATGACTGACATGATGAGCACTGCAGGAACCATGGCAGGATGATGCACCACGATGAAATGGACGAGCAATCTGGGCGTGCCTATAAGGACGACCCCTGCTGTGGTAGAACTGAACCCCAGAAGGAACACCACTAAAACCACCCGATCCACGAGGGCTCCTGGCCTCCCTCTCCTCACGCTCCTGACTACGAACCATCTCTAGTCACCGAGCAATATCAACCACCTCGTCGAATCGAGCACCAGATAAACTCTCCCGAGTCATAGCAAAATGCAACTGATAGGTGAGGCCATCAATGAACCTCCTAATCCTCTCCCTTTCAGTGGGAACCAACCAAACTGCGTGGCGAGCCAACTCTGAAAATCTTATCTCATATTGGGTCATAGGCCTCCCACCATCTGAAGGCAGCCCCAGTAAACTGAAAAGTAGTGAACGAGACCCCACTGGTCTCCAATATACCCGCGGTACTAAGAATTCGCTGACACTTGTCCAAGAAGTCTTGAGCATCATCTGACTCAGCCCCATTGAATGATGGAGGCTAGAGTCTCCCAAACCTCTCAAGTCTCTTCTGTTCATCCTCACTCATAACGGGACCCACCTAGGCCTGGGAAGCTGCAACCGGCTGGGCTGGCAATACCCCCATCATCTGAAGTCCCTGCATCACCTGCTATGGAGTACGGGCGGCGGGAGTCTGAGTACCTCCCCCTGCATGAGAAATGGCTGGCGCGGTTTGAATAGAAACTGCCTGAGCAAGGCTAGTGCACGCCATCAAAATCTGAGCCAAAGCCTCTTGAAGGCCTGGAACTTGCTTCTGAGTTGGAGCAACTAGTGGATCTGCATGTGCTGCTCTAGCTGCTGTACGAGCTACACCTCAGCCCCTACCGCGACCTCGGCGTCTCGTGGCCCTAGTTGGTGGTACTGGTGGCTGTCCGTCCCGTCCGGCAGCACGTGTCCTCACCATCTGTGAGAGAATAGAGTAACAGAAGTTTAGTTCTCGGAATCAACAAATCCGCACGACAAGAATACAAGGACGTGAAGTTTCCTAAGGGCTCGATAACCTCTCGAAGATAAGCACATACGTCTACCGATGCGTAAGATTCTACTAAACCTGCTCATGACTCGTGATACCTATGTTACCTAGGCTACGATACCAACTTGTCACCCCAAAATTTAGCTTGTCGTGACGGCGCCTAACGTGGTACTAGGCAAGCCTACACCTCAAAATATTTCCAAACCAGGGTGTCACTGAGTACATGAGTATCTATATAACACAAGTCTGAAAATACTATCTATGAAAAATTAAAACTAAATACATAATGCTGAAAGATAAGGAGGGAGAGTCAAGGTCTGCGAATGCGGGCAGCTACCTCGAAATCTCCGAATGATCAAGCTGCTCAGACAATCAGCGCCCACCGTGTTAGGAAACACATGGATCTGCACACGAAGTGCAGGGTGTAGCGTAAGTACAACTAGCTCAGTAAGTAACAAGACTAACTATTGGACTGAAAGTAGTGACGAGCTTCACGGAGATAGTTCAATTGCAGAAAATACAATATAGGAAAATAGGCATGCTTTCAAGTTCGACATTTGAAGCCAAAACAGCAAATTCATGTCAAGTTCAGTTGAAACAGGATATAGTATCTCTCAGAAACTACATGACAGTGATGTATGCCAGCTGAAGTACACAGTAACGAAATCGTGCATGTTCTCAGCGTAGCAGTCACTCAGTTCTCCCATCCATTCTAACCTCGCAATCACTCGGCACTCATGCTCGGCACTCGCACTCGCACTCGCACTCAGTAGGTACCTGCGCACACTGTGGGTGTGCAGACTCTGGAGGGGCTCCTTCAGCCCAAGCACTATAATAAGCCAATCGTGGCATAGATCAATAAAACATGTTGCGGTGTGCAATCCGATCCCAATAAATATCCACACCATCAGGCCCTCGCCCTCACATAGTCATCAATCTCTCCAGTCTCTCAGGCTCTCAATAATCATGATAATCAGCCCAAATAGCGATGATGTAATGTATCAATAAAGAACAACAGAGACTGAGATATAATATGTGAGTGAAAACTGTGACTGAGTACAGAATGGCAATTTAACAGATAATTCAACATGTAACACGATCTCTGGGGGGCCCTACAGTATCAGCACACAGCCTAAGCATAATTTCTAACATGCTCTGCAGTTCAATTTCTATAACACATGGAGAATATACGGATAACAACGGATTATTCAACTATGCAGTTCCATGGAATTGACTGAGTCACAATTACTATGATGCACGCCCACACGCGCGTCACCTAGCATGTGCGTAACCTCAACACCAATCACATGACACAAAATTCGGGGTTTCATACCCTCAGAACCAAGTTTAGAACTGTTACAAACCTCAAACCGTGCAAATCCCTACTCCAACACCCCCTTGCCTCGCGAATTAGCTTTCAAATGCCTCGAATCTAGCCACAAACAATTTGATACAATCAACATAGGCTAAAGGAGTCAATTCCATAAGAAAATACTAATTTATTGATCAAAAGTCAAAAAGTCGACTCAAAACCCGGCCCCCGGGACCACGTCTTGGAATCCAATAAAAATCAAAAAATCCGGAAGCCCATTCCGCCACGAGTCTAAGAATACCGAATTTACCAAATTTCAACACCAAATCTAGGTGGGAAATTCAATGGGATAACGTAATTATTAAATAAATTTGATCACGAGTGACTTACCTCAAGAAACCCCTAAAAAATTCTCTCAAAAATCGCCTAATCCCGAGCTTGGAATGTTCAAAATGAAGAAAAATTGCGAACCCTTGAATTTAAGGTTCTGTCCAGCCGTTTCGCTTCTGCGGAAACTTAACTGCATCTGCAGCGTCATAGATGTGACAATCCTTCTGCTTCTACGATGAACCACTGGAACTGGGCCTTCACACCTGCTGATCATGCTCCGCTCCTGCGCAAATGCAGGTGCGACCCTCTTTCCCGCTCTTGTGCTGGCCTTCGCTTCTGCGCTCAACCTCTTCGCATCTGCACCACGCAGGTGCGAAAAATCCTTTGCACCTGCGACCACAATCTTCCTCACTCCTGGCCGCATCTGCGCTCCCCAGCTCGCACCTATGAGCTCGCTCCTACAACCAAAGCTCCGCAGGTGCGATTACACCAGAAGACTCCCAGCTCCAACAATCTTCTAAGTCTCATTTTTGATTCGTTAACCATCCGAAATCAACCCGAGCCCCCCCGCCTCTCAACGGAACACACCAACAAGTCCTAAAACATGATACGAACTTAGTCGAGCCCTCGAATTACATCAAACAATATCAAAGCATGAATCGTGCCACAATTCAAGCCTATTGAACTAATGAATTCCAAATTCTACAAACGATGCCGAAACCTACCAAAGTGTGTCCGATTGACCTCAAATTTTGCACATAAGTCACAAATGACATCACGGACCTACTCCAACTCCTGAAACCCCATTTCGAGCCCTGTATCCACAAAGTCCACTCTCGGTCAAACTTCTAAATTTTCAACTTTCGCTATTTCAAGCCTAATTCAACTATGGACCTCCCATTTACAATCCGGACACACTCCTAAGTCCAAAATCACCCAACAGAGCTAACAGAACCATCAAAACTCCATTCCCGAGTCATTTACACATAAATCAACATCCGGTCAACCTTTTCAACTTAAGCTTTCAACCTTGAGACTAAGTGTCTCAATTCAATCCGAAATCTCTCCGGACTCAAACCAACTACCCTCGCAAATCACATAACAACAATTAAGAAGGGAATAAACAGTAAACGGGGGAACGTGGCTACAACTCTCAAAATGGCCGGCCAGGTCATTACAGGTTATTGCATTCTCCCCCACTTAAACAAGCATTTGTTTTCGAACGAGTTAGAAAGTGTATATTAATTCTTAAACAACTGCGGATCTCCCAAGGCTTTAAATCAAATATAGAGTCAATAGCTGTGACTCGCGAGGTTCAAACTAGTCAACTTGATAATGATATCAGAATTCATATAAAGCCTCAAATAATATGGTCCACATAGCAAGTTAGTAACTATTATCAGATATAAAATCGATCAGGAGCAATTGATTATGAGCCATTCACTATGTATCGTCAGGCTATTGTTAAGACTGGCTAGATGTACTTTTAAGTCCTCATTGCATTGGAACACATCCAAGTGCCATGACCATACCATTGTTCTATCTATGGTAGTGCGTAAACACATTTAAACACCCTTATATAATGATCTCATGTACGATATAGCTGGAACACATCCATATGACCTTACATAATAATTCTCACTTATGATGGTGCTGAAACACATTCATATGCCCCTATATAAATATTCTATGATTATTACTATTGTAACATATGATGATACAAAATCTCGTCCCATCGCAAGTATCTCTCAAATATACCGCTACATAGGCTATCACACTCCTCCGAGTTAGGATCTCAACTTTCTCAACTAATGTGATAGACTAACCATGGAGTTTACAGCAGTCTATTTTCACTTTCTTTCAAAGTTAAGAATGCTTGCGGAAATTTTTGAATCTCTAACATTTGTATTTACCAAATGAATAGTATAAATATTAAGGAATAATATTTGTGATAGCCCGTACGACCTCCTACCAACATTAGCTGCTTTGGTCTTAATGTATATTTGTGGATCTCAAAAGTACTGAACGCCGTAAGTGTTATATCTCTTCGAGTGCAAACCTCCTCAAGTTAACCACCACAAAAGTACACACATCCGGATTCGGATTTGGTCAAAGATTGATTGATTAATCTTCTTAGACAAAATTTCTTTAATTATTTAATAAAATATTAATTAAATTAACCCAAATATCCAACCTGAACCGGATCCGTGCGCGACGTGATCCAGTTCTTCCCTGATTTTATTTAAATTTTCCTCTCGTTTTTAAGTGACTGTTCTGAAGAGTTGTAAACTTTCAGAAACAATACTTCCATTGGCTATAAATTCATTTCATTCCTCGGATTCTTACTTACGAATTTTCTGAACTTCAACTCTTCTTCTTCTTCTACACAAATCTATTCCAGTGTGATTTACAATCATTAAGTGGTTCGCAGTTCATCAAGTTTTTGGTACTGATACTTGGTGAGTTAAATCGTTCTATCCTGGGAGGATAATATTCCAGCACCTCGGGTACTTGAGGGGAATAATTTCCTTAAGGACACACTGTGTATTCAGTGGGCTTGATTTATTTTTTATATTACTGTTTCATTATTTATTTTAGTAGTACAGATTGCTAACAATCTTAAGGAAATTATTTTTATTGTAATCTGTATTCTGCTTTTGGAGATTAAAACCTGTGTGGTTTTCTACTCCTTGTAGATTTTTCTATTCCGATTTGAAGATATTAAAACTTCATTGGAGTATTAAAATTCAGAAACGATTTGAAGAACATAAAAACTTCATCATTTTCTATGAAACAGTATATAAAAACTTTAGTTTTTATTTATTAAATATACTGTTTATCGTTAATTACAGTACTGTTTACTATTCTATTTTTTTTTTCATTAATTGAATTCTTCTGTTGTTGACAGTGAGAAATGGCAAATGTTAATGGAGATCTTTCTGCGATTGTTATGGCAACAAGCTGAAATGTTGTTCCACCGGCCGAGAAACCAGAGAAATTTTCTGGAGCCAACTTCAAAGGATGGCATCGAAAGGTGTTCTTCTGGCTTACCACACTTTGTATGCAGAAGTTTACCAGTGAAGAACCTCCAATGCCTGCCGCGGACATGCCGGACAATGAGAAATTTATGATTGTTGAGGCATGGAAACAAGCTGATTTTCTTTGCAAAGGCTATTTCCTAAGTGCTTTAGAGGATGACTTGTACAATGTCTACAGTGCTATGAAAACTTCTAAAGAGCTGTGGGACGCATTTGAGAAGAAGTACAAGACTGAAGACGCATGCTTGAAGAAGTTGTGGTTTCCAAGTTTCTAGACTATAAGATGATAGACAGCAAAATCGTTGGAATCCAAGTTCAAGAGCTTCAACTTATTTTTCATGACGTATTGCTGAAGTTATGGTCGTGAATGAAACATTTCAAGTGGCTGCAATGATTGAAAAGTTGCATCCTTCATGGAGAGCTTTCAAGTACTATCTTAAGCACAAACGCAAAGAAATAAAGTTGGAAGATCTTGTGATTTGTCTCAAGATTGAGGAAGACAACAAAACAGCCGAGAAGAAGTTTCGTGGAAATTCAAAGATAATGGGAGCTAATATCGTTGAGGAGACTGCTCCAAAAAGTAAGAAGAGGAAGAGGTCTTCTGGACAAACTAAGGAGCAGAAAAAGAAATTCAAGGGCAACTGCTATAATTGCGGAAAAGCTGGTCACAAAGCCCCTGATTGTCATCTCCCGAAAAAGGATAAGAGAAATGGACAGGCCAACATAGTAGAGAAGAATGATGACATTGTTGATCTGTGTGCAATGCTTTTGGAATGCAACTTAGTTGGAAATCCGAAGGAATGGTGGATTGACTCTGGAGCCACTCGACATGTCTGTACTTTTAAAGAAGCATTTGCGACTTACTCTACTGCTGGTCCCGAAGAAGAGGTTTCCATGGGAAATACTGCAACATCCAAGATGGAAGGTTATGGTAAGATATTCCTGAAGATGACTTCCGGCAAGGTGTTAACGCTCAACAACGTTCTTCATGTTCCTACTATTAGGAAGAATCTAGTTTCTACTTCTTTACTTGTTAAGAATGGATTCAAATGTGTATTTATATCTGACAAAGTTGTTGTAAGCAAGAATGAAATGTATGTTCGAAAGGGCTATCTAACATAGGGCCTTTTCAAACTAAATGTAATGGTTGTTGATAGTATGAATAAAATTTCAGCTTCTTCTTATTTATTAGAGTCAAATGATATATGTCATATTCGTTTAGGACATTCAATTACAAAACCTTGCGGAAGTTTTTAGAAGTATTGCCTAAATTCGAGTATAATAAATCAAATGTCAAATATGTGTTAAATCTAAGTATGTAAAACATCCTTATAAATCTGTTGAAAGGAATTCAAATCCTTTAGACTTAATTCATACTGACATTTGTGATATGAAGTCGACATCATCTCGAGGTGGGAAAAATATTTTATAACTTTTATTGACGATTGTACTCGATATTGTTATGTTTATTTGCTTAATAGTAAGGATAAATCAATTGAAGCATTTAAGCGATATAAGAATGAAGTGGAGAATCAATTGAAGCATTTAAGCGATATAAGAATGAAGTGGAGAATCAATTGAATAAAAAGATTAAAATGATTAGAAGTGATAGAGGTGGAGAATATGAATCTCCGTTTGTAGAAATATGTTCAGAATATGGAATTATCCATCAAACTACTGCCCCCTATACACCTCAATCCAATGGAATTGCGGAAAGGAAAAACCATACATTAAAGGAAATGATAAAAACTTTATTAATAAGTTCAGGATTATCGCAGAGTTTATGGGAGAAGCTATCCTTACAGATAACCGAATACTCAACAGAGTACCCCACAGCAAAACACAATCTATTCCATATGAGAAATGGAAAGGAAAAAAATCCAACTTCAAATATTTCAAAGTGTAGGGGTGTTTAGCAAAGGTACAAGTAGCTTTACCCAAAAGGGTAAAAATCGGACCCAAAACTGTAGACTGCGTTTTCATTGGATATGCTACAAACAGTAAAGCATGCCGATTTTTGTTTCATAAATCTAATAATCCCGAAATTCATGTTAATACGGTAATTAAATCAGATAATGCTGAATTCTTTGAAAGCATATATCCCTATAAAACTGAATGCGAGTCGTTAAGTGAAAACCCTAAACGACCACGGGAAGAACCAAAGAAAAATCTTCCAAGTAATGAAGATCCAAGGCATAGTAAACGTCAAAGAACATCTACTTCCTTTGGACCCGATTTTGTGACATTCTTGCTTGAAAATGAGCCTCAAACGTTCAAAGCAGCTATGCCATCTTCTGATTCAGCATTTTTAGAAAGAGGCAGTCGATAGTGAGATTCAATCAATTTTGGATAACCATACATGGGAATTGGTTGATCTTCCTCCAGGAAATAAGCCTTTAGGTTCGAAATAGATTTTTAAATAGAAAATGAAAGCTGATGGCACTATTGACAAATATAAGGCAAGACTTGTTGTCAAAGGTTATAGACAAAAGGAAGGCCTTGATTATTTTGTCACTTACTCGCCAGTAACGAGGATAACATCTATTAGGGTGTTAGTGGCACTGGCGGCTGTGTATGGTCTTGAAATCCATCAAATGGATGTTAAAACAGCTTTCTTAAATGGAGAGTTGGAGGAAGAGATTTACATGGAACAACCTGAGGGTTTTGTTGTTTCGGGTAATGAAAGAAAGTGTGCAAACTTGTTAAGTCGCTTTATGGACTTAAGCAAGCACCCAAACAATAGCTTGCCAAATTTGACCAAACAATGTTGGCAAGTGGGTTTAAAATCAACGAGTGCGACAAATGTGTTTATATTAAAAACACTCCAGGTCATGAAGTCATTGTTATTTTGTATGTTGATGACATGTTGATAATGAGAAAAAATATGGCAAATATAAATTCTACTAAGCGCATGTTGGCTAGCAAATTTGACATGAAAGACTTAGGAGATGCTGATGTGATCTTAGGAATCAGAATTCACAAGACTCCACAAGGTCTAGCATTATCACATTCTCACTATATTGAAAAAGTACTTGATAAGTTCAAGTATTTAGATTTCAAGATTGCCAAGACTCCAATTGACGTAAGTTATGCACTTCAAAATAATGAAGGTGAAAGTGACTCACAATTGGACTATGCAAGAGTACTGGAAAGCTTGATGTATATCATGAATTGTACGTGACCAGATATAGCATGCGCTATTAGCAAACTGAGTCGTTTTACAAGTAATCCCAATCAAATACATTGGATGGCAATGAAACGAGTTTTGGGGTATCTGAAACATACCCAAAATTATGCTCTGCATTATGACAAATATCCCTCCTTGATCGAGGGATATAGTGATGCAAATTGGATCACTGGATCATCTGAAGTTAAATCCACGAGTGGATATGTTTTCACAATTGGGGGTGGAACGGTGTCTTGGAAATCATCCGATCAAACGTGCATCGCCCGTTCTACAATGGAATCTGAATTCATAGCTTTAGATAAGGCCGGTGAAGAAGCTGAATGGCTCCGGAATTTCTTGGAAGATATTCCATTTTGGCCCAAACCTTTGGCACCTATATGTATACATTGTGATAGTCAAGCGGCAATAGGCAAGGCAGGGAGCGTTATGTACAACGAAAAATCTCCTCACATACGACGGAGACACAATACCGTTAAACAACTACTCTCTAGTGGTGTTATCACTATTGACTACGTAAAGTCAAGAGATAACGTATCGGATCCACTTACAAAAGGCCTTTCTAGAGAGGCAGTTGAAAGATCATCAAAGGGAATGAGGTTAAGGCCTAGGACAAGTCATCATAGCGGTAACTCTACCTAGAAGACTAGAGAATCCAAGAGCTAGGTTCAAAGAGATCAAACAAAGTATGAATGACGGTTCAACATTGTCAAATAACTCAACCTATTCTCGTAATAAAGACAATGTTCAGAAATCAAGGTAAACCATTAAGGCTTTTTGATGAGTCAATAAAACTTAAAGTTTTTAATGATTTGCTAAGTCTGGCAGGATATGACCAGATAGTGTGTCTATAGAATTACACGTTTAGAAATCACCTATGTGAGTGTGAAGTGTAAGCCGCTTCAAGAGGAATGAAAGTAAAGGCCCATTCTTTAAACACTCATGAAACCAGGTGGTGTTCATGGCTGAAATGAACACAACCGTGAGAACGATAGATGGTTAAGGGTTGATTGTGTGACTTATGATTGTCTAGGTATACAACAAAGCTCGACGGTTCAAAGATATCAAATCTACCGATTGATCGAGTATATCCAATATAAGTTTACTACGGAAAGTTCAAAGTGAAACCTACTTATCCAGATGCAATTAATCCTTGCATGTAAATCACACATTCGTCCGTGCATTTCTTTGTCTTATAGCCATTCCCCATTCATGTGGGGGATTGTTGGGTTTAAGCTTGGTTAGCTTAAAATAAAGAGTGAATGGGAAATAGAGGGAAAATAAAATACTTGAATTTCCCTCTTTGACAAAGGGACATTGTCCCATATTGGAAGAAGAAAAGGCTTTTGATGGGTATATATACAATTACTCTTCTCTAGCTCTTAAAGAGTTAAGAAGAAAGCAAGCCTCGCGCCGTCGTCGTCGTCGCTCGCTCGGCTCGGCCTCGGGTTCGGGTTCGGTCAAAGATCGATTGATTAATCTTTTCGGACAAAATTTCTTCAATTATTTAATAAAATATTAATTAAATTAACCCAAGTATCCAACCCGAACCGGATCCCCGTTTTTAAGTGACTATTCTGAAGAGTTGTGAACTTTCAGAAACAACACTTCCATTGGCTATAAATTCATTTCATTCCTCAGATTCTTACTTACGAATTTTCTGAACTTCAACTCTTCTTCTTCTTCTGCACAAATCTATTCCAGTGTGATTTACAACCATTAAGTGGTTCGCAGTTCATTAAGTTTTTGGTACCGATACTTGGTGAGTTAAATCGTTCTATCCTGGGAGGATAATCTTCCACCACCTCGAGTACTTGAGGGGAATAATTTTCTTAAGAACACACTGTGTATTCAATGGGCTCGATTTATTTTTTATATTACTGTTTCGTTATTTATTTTAGTAGTACAATTGCTAACAATAAGAAAAAGAAGTGGTAGAAAGCTCTGTATACCATTTCTAAGCACCTAGCAACTCCAGAAAACTGATAATGTTTAGTACCTCTTGATTTTTTTTCTTAATCGTTGTTTAGTAATACTAACTTTAATACATTTTCAAAATATCTAACCCTTTTTATTTCCACTCATAGTTCTCAATCACACAAGTCTATCTTAGAATATAAGGTAACACTTTGTATCTACGAGTACAAAGCATCTAAGGGCGACAAAGAATAGTTGGTCTTCTTGGCACTCTAATTTATTTGTGTATAGAACCATTATTTTTTTGGAGCTAGAAAAACTCAGGCACGTCATAGATATATGCTTGGTCTGGTGACATTTAATCCCGAGGTCTTGAAACTAGTTTCTTTTAGTTCCTTTGTCTCCACATAACCATTCTATATGGGTTATGTTTGTATTTTTTTCTTTGAAGTACAATAGTACACGAGCCCATCTCCCAATTAGGTGGTACACTCACTCACTAGGTTCTCTAAAAATACATATAGAAACTCGTTAATCATCGAGACTTAGTCAATAGTCAGTAAATCAATTTTGGTGTCCCAAGTTATAGTTAGATACAATACATACTTATGATATATAACTTCTGATGATGAGGTAGCTTTGCCCGTAAGCACACCGTGAATTATTTATATTCTATACTAGGTTCCATAAAAATTGAAAATTCGATATTTTTTTCATGGAAATCGAGAAAAAGCAACATGACGTTGACCAAATCAAGCCAAAGATAGCCTCAAGATAAATTGCGTCAAGTAATAACTAGCTCGTAGTTTACCATGATCTTGAAATGCGTCCACATAAGTTTGATAGACCGACTAATAATAGTAGACTCTTTTACTTGGATCGAAACCATAAATAGTACATTTAAGTAGTCAAATCCTCTCTTTATCCTCATCTACATTGTCTTCTTATTAATTTGTTGCTCGTCTTCCTCAAACTTAAGCTTTACCAAACACTACATATGTTAACAAAAAGTGTGCGAACTGATTACTTTTCTCGCACAGTCATGTCATTTTTTTAGTACTCAAAACTTTCTTTATGGTTCTTTCTCTTTTCCTCATGGCGCGTGGCAGTACTAACTTCATGCTTTACTTTTACCTTAGACAGCAAATCATGCCACTCACTGAGTTTCATACTCAGCCTCTAATATATTGGTGCATTAAACCTCATATTAAAAGTCTTATATTCTCTCGCAATCTGGAATTCATCCACAAACCTCCACCATGAACATGTTGTTCAAGATGTAGTGCCACTATCATGTTCATGCCCAATGCACTTGAATTATATATACTTATGATCACGATAGCACTAATAATAAAAATCACTTCAAGAGGCATTAAGCTAGGAATTGTATAAGCACTTTCCTCAAAATTTCTTTCACTATAAACCCCGTAGCCTAGACGTGGATAAGTTATTACACTTTTTACTTTCCTGCTCCGTTCTTTTCCTCTTTAATCCGACTCACAACAGAGAGTTAAGTCCATAACCTCTTGTGCTGATAAGTCGCTCTTAGCAAATAACCATATCCTTAGTTTTTTTCCATGTATATAATGTCCAACCAATTAAAACTGTCTAAACAAGCAGTTATAATGCAAACGAATAGTACAAAGTTCCTCTACTGCGTAGCAGCAGAGATTACTTCTCAAAAGCTATGAAGATGACAACTAGAACAAAGAAATGACACTACAACATTTTGCCCAAGGGTCTCAATTCCGTAGGCATGCCATCGAAATCCCAGAATTCACATTAGATTGAAGTAATGGTCTCTTCCCAACTTTCCAGTGTATGCCTTCTGCCAAGTGCTCCTTAGTTGGGTTCAACATTAAAAGGTTTGGACCATATCCTTAGTTTACTTTAAGAATCGCGCGTTTTATTTTATTTTTTTATTTAAAAGAGGTTCCTTCAAACAGAGTTATCCAAAATTTTACGACCTATCAATTCTCAACTACAACTAATGCACACAACATCCCATATACTCAAAGGTCACTCTCGACTGCATATATATTATTCAAAATTTCAAAGTCAATTATGCCGTCCAACAGAGGTGGATATGCTTGTCCGTTCTGTCTGCGAAAGGGATATCCCAAATTTAAACTCGATTTAGCTTAATGCACGAATAAAGAATGAATAAAGGGGAAATATCCTAGATGTTTAGTAGCCTCAAGGTCATAAATATAAATGTCTATATACCCATGAACAAGACACTACCAAACACTGTTCCATGACCTAGAACTTAAAGTTTAGAATCTGATACCAACTTTGCCACGTTCGAAAATACCCCATAGACGTGACTGACATCCAGCTAACATTACCCGCCAGGCGAACTAGCTCATACCAAATACTTAGCATTTATTTGAGACTCAGCCGAAATAAACACAAGATCCAGCATTTTTATAATTAAATGTGAATAATTAATGATCCAAACTGTCTCATCATAGTTATAAATAATTATAACTCAAACGGAGGAATAATACTCTAGCCCAAATTCCACACTATATCATGGAGCATATGAGAGAATTACAATATTCAAGGTCGGGTGTAAAAATCCCAAAATAAAAGATATTATAGAAATAAATGATAAAGACACTTTTGGCAGCCTCCACGAACGATGCGGTAGCTCACCTTAATAAGTGAATCAACTCTAGCAAACTCATCAGTTACTAGCTCCGTCGTCACGAATAGTAGCTGCATGGACATGAAGGTAAGGAGTGAGTTATACGTAAATATAACCCATTAAGCTCCTCGACCTGCTGTCACACCTCTTTTCGTACACTCCCCGAGAGAGGAAATGTATAAAAATGAGTTTTTCCAATTAAAGTGACATTGATCGAAATGAGATTATTGAATTATTTTTAGAGTCGCCACTTGGAATATTTAATTGGTGTCCCAAGTCACCGATTTATTTTTATCCCAGATCGAGGAAAATTTCGACTTTCTTTTTGAAGTCTGCGAACCTGAAATTCTAAGTAAGGAATTCTGTTAACCTGAGGGAAGGTGCTAGGCACCCTCAGATTCCGTGGTTCTAGCACGGTCGCTTAATTGTTATAATCGGCTTTATTATCTGATTTTAATACCTGTTATTAACCTATGGTGCATTTTTACTTTATTCCGCTTTTCCGCTTTTAAATTATTGAAGAATTGCGATGCTTATCAAAATATGTCACGAATTACGTCACATAAATGCACCCGTAATTTGTAACACCTTTTAATTAAACATCGATATTTTAACCAAACAAACAAGTTATTTCCACAAATGAATTCACTGAATCCTCTAACGTGAAACAAGACAAAATACTAATTAAAGAAATAACCAAACATGGCCTTTTGATCCTCTTGGCCCTTTTCAAGTTATTAGTTTATATCTTTGCTTAACTATCAGGTCATTCTCGTGAGTAAACGACCTCAGCTTGACAATACCATACGAACCAGACAAACACCTCAACTATCAGTATTCATCAAACCAATTTTTGAACGACATAGACCAACTAATTACTAAATAAGCAATTAACAGAGAATAATTAAAGCATGGAAGGAAATGCTAACTAAAGTAGAAATGGGTCTTTTA
>MCJB01012396.1:116084-155303 GCA_002018475.1 Nicotiana obtusifolia
AGAGATAGGCATAAAAGAGAGATAACTAGAATTTTAATTGGATTTTTGTGTGAAATAAGGTCTTTTGGAGGAGGCTGGGTCTTTTAGTCACAGATTCCTTTATTACTTTGAAAATGAGAACCTCACAAACAAATCGACAAATCAAATGTATAAAAAGAAAACTCTCACGAACTCGAATTGACTGAACCTCGGTTTTTAGCGACGCTAATGGAACTATTTCACGAGGAGAACTGCTGCACTTTTGTGGGTGTTCAAGGATAGTTTAAGGCTGATTTGGAGCTGCATTTCATGGCTTTTGTGGACTGGTTTTTGGGTGTTTTCAGGTGGAAAAGGAGCAGCGTTTTGGACTATTTGCTCGCATCTAGTGGCTACATTTCTGCTGCTCGTTATGGCTGGATTTTGGAGTGGTTTATGGGAGCTTTAAGAACTGACTTTCATGGTTGAAAGATGGAGTTTTGTGGCTGATTTTCAACAGTAATGCATCTGCTTTGGGACTAATTTTGCAGCAACTATGGGGGTTGTTTTGTTGGTGTTAGAATGGCACATTTGTTAACGTGCTGGACTGGAGAAAAACTCATGGATGACTTCGAACTTGACAGAATATTTACAAGGCTAAAATGCGAGAATGTTCCTATGGATGAAACTCCAAATGCGACTAATTAATTACAAATTAGTGACACAACAACCGAAACTAACTAATCTAAACTCATACATATTAGGAACGATTAATTCTAGGCTCTAAACCTCACACCGGGCCATTACGAAGTAAATTTCATTGGGTTCCATAGATAATTAGCTCTGCAGTACATGACCTTCACCATAACATTCAGGTGATTCCAACCAGCTTCAAGTCATTAAACAACCCAAATAAATCTATCAAAGCAAACAGGAATTGAAATTTGGTTTCCGCTTTCAAAATTCATCAAGTAATGATAACGAAATACACCAGGACACATCCAATTTCAGTACAAACATGTCATGTTATTATACTTAGCATGTTCCGAAATTACAATGAGGTAAAATACCTGGAAGAAGGAAAGAGAACTGAGATTTGGACCAAATAAAGGTAAGAAAACTGTAGATTGAGCTCAGCTACTATTAAACAAACAGCAATACAGCATCAAACTTGAGCTAGATCCATCCTAACTATATGGCACGCCTCATTAACGTACGGCACTGAGAGCAATCAACAGCAGCAGTCGAGCAACAACAACAAAAGACCCAGGCTCCTCCAAAAGACCTTATTTCACACAAAAATCCAATTAAAATTCTAGTTATCTCTCTTTTATGCCTATCTCTGACTCTCTCTGCCCCTCTCTTCTGCGACTGTCTTCTGCTCAATTCATCTCACTCCACTCACTGCTTTCCACTCCCTTCTTGCTCCTTTGTTCAACTCTTCCTCTGTTTTCAGACCTCTCCCTCACTTCTTGCTTCCTATATCACTTCCTTTTTTTTTTAATTTTCGACCCCCCACTGTTCTGCCCCCTCCCCTCCTTTTATACAGATGGGTTCTTTTTTTTTTTTTTTTTTTTTTTTGTGTGAGTGGGTACATGAGTGTGTGTGAGTGGGTACATGAGTGGAGGGAAATGGGGAAGGTTTTGAACGGATTTTGGTGGAAGAAATGGCCATGAAACATGGCCAACCGGTGGGTAGTTGATGAGTGGAGGAAATGGGGAAGGTTTTGGACTGATTTTGGTGGAGAAATGGCCATGGCTGTCGAGTGGAGTGGGGGCTAGGGCTTGAAAGAAGAGGGGCGTTTGGACAGAAATGAGGAAAGGGGGAAGGGTTCCGTTTCTTTTTGGATTAAAGAGGAAAAGGGGGTAAGGAAACCTGTTGGGCTGAGGGTATTGGGCCGGTGGATGGATTTAAAAACAAATGGGCCAGTTGATTATTTTGGCAATGGTCCAGTCCGATTTTACTTCTGTTTTCATTTCTCTTTTATTAATTTAATTTTAAAACTAGAAAACTTAGCAACTAAAATCTTAATTTACCTAAAAAAATACAAAAATTGTTCTGAATTATCTATTTATTAAAATAACTTTTGAACCTAAGAATTAAAGATTAAATTATAAAATGACTCATTTTTTATGGTTTTCAATTATATAAAACAATTAATTACCACTTCAATCCTAAAAATGTAAAGTAAATCCTAAAATGCAATGCATGATATTTGGTATTTTCATTAATTAATTAATTAATAATTAGATATGAGTAATTAAAATCTAATTGAATTTCTAAAATGGCCAACAATCAATTAAAAAATATTTATTGATTTTTATAGGAGTATTTTGGACAAGGCAAAAATCACGTGCTCACACCTGCCACTTTGAGTTCTCCTGTAACAAGTGTTAGAAAATACAAATATACCACAACAAGAACGATATAATAAATATGATAAATATACAATAACTCAATATATATGTATCAACGAGGTTAATAAGAATTAACTAACAAGAGTATACATATCTTAACACAGCACACACAAAGGACTTGTCATAATTGCAGTGAAAGAAATTAACATAACACCTCTACGAATTCACAACGGCACCATAATGCCTCAAATATGTAACGGAGCATACACAATGCTCGGGTGATGTGCAAAGGCATACACAATGCTCCATGGCTCACAGCCGTATCAAACCATCAAATCCAACATCATGGCTCACAGTCGTATCAAACTATCAAACTTAATATCATGGCTCATAGCCGTATCACACCATCAAACAACTCATAAAATAATTTTTAATATTTTTCATAAAATAATTATATTCGCGGCTAGTCAAAGACTACCGATCTGTCAAGCACACGCTTGTCCCAACACATGGACCGGACTGATAAGATATATTTTTCAGGACATATTTTGAAAAGCAAGTATCAAAGCTTAAAGTCTCACTTACCTTGAAACAGTTAACCTTCATCTCTCTTGAATTATTAAAATTTACCGAGACGGTCTCTAATGGCCTCAATCTATACAAAATATCAAATAACACATCCTAATTAGTTTAATTTTCTTATAACTATTGTACAAGTCAAAGTGCATCCTCGATCAAAACTAGTTAAATCCCGAAGCAATCACAAAATCCGATTGCCATTATATTATGAGACCAAATTTATAATCTAGCTTTAAAATCTTGGTGCCAATTAATGGGTCAAATTTAATTTTCTCCCATTTCAAGCTTAGGAATAAGTCAAGTATTCTATACCCCTATTATTATGTTGCCATTATTATTGCTATTATTTTTAAAGGTGAAAAGATGCATCTCAATACATTAAATATTTAGTGATAACCTTTTAATGTTAATACTCCCATATATAAAAATAATAATCCCATAGGATAAATATGTTGCCACAGTGAAGCCAATGACCCTATTAAGTAAAAAGATACAATTTGATCTACTTAGTTCAGTAAAAGAACGAATAAGCTAAAACAATAGAATTGTTTGCAGAGATTTGAAATCTATACTTGCCATATAGTTGCTTCTGTAAGGAACCATAAAAACTAATGCTATAATTAAGTGTTTGGTCTCCAATTTCGCCGACTGCGTAACCTAGGTCTCCTGGATAGCATGCCTTTTTCTTTTTAATTGAACTATCTAATAATTATTCGGGGTTTTTGTATCTATACTCGGTTTTGGAGTCACAATTGAATCTATACACACTTTGCAAAAAAGTTTGCAAGCGTATCCACTTTACGATCAACTTCAGACTTATCGGGTCCGAAGTTAAAAAATGGAAAAATTACACTTCAAATGCGCTTAAGGCCAAATAGGTCTGAAGTGGAACCGATGGTTTCATGCACTTAAGGCTAATAAGTCTGAAGTGAAAAATTGCACTTCAGATGCACTTAAGACCAATAAGTTTGAAGTGAAAAATTACACTTCAGATGCTCTTAAAGCCAAAAGGTCTGAAGTGCAACAAACGTTTTGCTACACTTAAGGCCAATAAGTCTGAAGTGAAAAATTATACTTCAGATGCACTTAAGGCCAAAAGGTCTGAAGTGCACCAAACGTTTTGCTACACTTAAGGCCAATAAGTCTGAAGTAAAAAATTGAACTTCAGATGCACTTAAGGCCAAAAGGTCAGAAGTGCAACCAACGTTTTTATGCACATAAGGCCAAATAGGCCTGAAGTGCAAATTGCCGAGAAACAAAAATTTGTTCTTCGAATTATAACAATCTAATATACGATTTAATATAAAATGTCATAACAGCTCACCATTGTAAAACATCATAAACTACATTAAAATATATTCACAACCACCATATAAAATCATTGTCACCTGATTAAAAGAGGCCTGTAGTTGTTTAAAAAGTGACTATAGATTAAAATCTATTTAAAAAGTGGGTATAAGTTAAATGGGGACGACCAAATAAGACGCCACGTGTAATTTTTACTAAATATTTACCTATTATTTATTTTGCTCTCCAGGCGACCAGAATCTCTTTTTGATGGGGGTTGGCCCACTAAATTAACTAATACGTAACAAATTTATGCTATCTACCTATAGGTAGTATGATATTTGACCCACTACTTAATTAATTTTCTCTATTTCATTCCTCATATATGTAATTAACATTTCCATGAATATATATATAAGTGTTTATATATTGTATGTTAATATGATCAATACCCTCTTCGATGTGTATCTCCCATTTAATAACTTATAATTAATAATAAAATAACTTTATAGTTCGTTTTAAAAATATTGGTTGTTACATGTTGTATTTATCATGCGTATTAATTGTCTTGAATAGAGATGAGACTAGAGATTTAAAGTTGTAACTATCGACTTAATCTTCCTATTTTGGAAAATTGTGGAATTCTTAATAACTATGAAAAATTCATGTTTTCTCGCCTCGCAAGTACTTCCGCGAGCGAGATAAACTTCTTTTCTCTAATGGGATCGGGTCATTCGCCTCGGCAGTATGGTAACACCACTCTTATAGGATATGGTAACACCACTCTTATGGGATTGGGCCGTTCGCCTCGGCAGTACCGGGTACCACTATTCTTATGGGATCGGCCATTCGCCTCAGCAACTTCGTGCTTAATAATCAAAACGGGTTCCAGTTTGGATAATTGAGTTAGTGCATTCACGGCCAGTTATGAGATGTTGGTGATATGTTATGGACTCCTGATGTATTTATTGTAGTTGTTTTTATTTGTCTCATTGATACATGTTGTATGCTCACTATGTCTACTTTATGCACTTTTATTATTATTATTGACCTCTAGTAAGTGTTAAGTCGACGCCGCATCACTACTTTTTCGAGGTTAGACTAAATACTTATTGGGTACGCGTTGTTCTTCGTACTCACGCTACACTTCTGCACTAATATGCAGGTACTGAGACAGGTTCGACCAGTGATCACGCGGGCGCGTAGCCGATCATCTACGGAGACTTAGTGGTGAGCTGCTTGCCTTGCTACGATCTGTAGCACCAGAGTCTCCTTCCATCATATTTTCTATTCCTGTCTATTACTTTCAGACAATAGTTATTAATAGTTTTGTATATTCTCTAGATTGCTCATGTATTTGTGACGCCGGGTGTTGGGGATTTGTAGCACTTATGTACTGCTGTACTTATCATTTATATCACCGCAGACTATGTACTTATTATGTTGACATTTTGTTTAACAAGACTTATTACAGTTGCATGTAATTTGGTGTAATTAAAAATATGTTAAAAAGGGATGAATAAATAGTAGTTTCGCTTGTGGGCTTGCCTAATGACGGCGTTAGGCGCAGTCTCGACCTGTTATGGATTTGGGTCGTGACAACTTGGTATAAGAGCTTTAGGTTCAAATAGGTCTCACGAGTTATGAGCAGGCATAGTAGAGTCTTGCGGTTCGGTGCGGCGACGTCCGTGCTTATCTTCGAGAGGCTATAGGGTTAGGAAACTTCTCTTTCTTCATCTCTATCATGCAGTTGATATTATACTAAGTGTCTTTCTATTGATCTCTCACATATGGTGAGAACGCGCGCGGCGGATGTACCGGGTGGTCGAGGGGCTGCTTCCCCCGTTGCTAGAGGCCGAGGCAAAGGTTGGGGGAGGACTCCAACTCTAGTCCGAGGACGAGGGCGCCCTAGGGTTGCTCCTGTTTTACAACCAGTGAATCTAGTGGAGGATTCTGTTGTTGAGGAGCAGGATGAGGCACCCACCGTTGTGCCAGCCCTATCAATTTCATGACTGTGTCGGGATTCCAGGAGATCATGGGAAGTATGCTGCGGTTCATGGACTCTATGACGCATGCTGGTTTATTTCTAGCGGACCTTGCCACATCTTAGGCAGGAGGGGGAGCACAGAACCCTACTGCTCAGGCTCCAGGGCACGGCGCTGTCGATTATCAGACCCTAGGTGTGTTACTTGCGGGCGGAGCCCAGCCTGTTGCAGCGGCTGTTCCAGAGGCAGTACCAGTCGTGACCGATGATCAGCAGAAGCGGTTGGACAGATGGACTAGGCTTCGCCCCTACCTTTGGGGGTGAGCGGTCAGAGGACCCCTAGGATTTTATTGACCGGTGCAAGGATAGGCTCCGAAACATGGGGATATTGCAGTTCAACGGGACGGACTTCACCACTTTTCAGTTTGAGGGCAAAGCCTGCAAATGGTGATATGCTTATCTTCTTAGCAGGCCAGCAGGTTCACCTCCCTTGACTTGGGACCATTTTACACATCTGTTCTTGGAGAAGTATATACCACCTTCTGAGGAAGAGGAGCTTCGGGGTCAGTTTGAGCGACTCCGTTAGGGTCACATGTCTGTCATCGACTATGAGGCAAGATTCACTGACTTGTCTCGCCATGCAGCTATTATACTCCCCACAGATGCAAAAAGGGTGCGGAGGTTCATTACGGGTCTGCACTCTGAGATTCAGGTACCTATGGCCCGTGAGGCAGAGATGGGAACTTCTTTTCTTCAGGTTGTGGATATAGCTTGGAGGATCGAGTGTATTTGCAACCATAGTGGAGAGTTTGCACCAAGGGACAAGCGGCCCCGACAGTTTGGAGGATTCAGTAGCGCCCCACCTGGTGGCAGAGGTCAGTTCATGAGGGGTCAGCCCAGCCGGCCCATGCAGTCAGCACCACCGCCTGCTTAGAGTGCTCCAACACGACCCTATTTCGGTGCTATTCTAAAGAGTACTTACCGCCCGCTAGCTATTCAGGGTTCCTCCAGTGGGTATTCAGGCTATCAGGGTGAGACTTCAGGTCAGCAGTCCACCGTTCTGAGGGGTTGTTTCAAGTGGGGGATCTTGGTCACGTGAAGAGGTTTTGTCCTAGACTTCGGGGCAAGGCTGAGCAGCAGGACTATCGGCCCATGATTACCACACCAGCTACGTATTCATATGTTTCATCTCTGTTTGCTCGTTATATGGGTGTTCCTCGCGAGTCCTTGGGTACTTCTTTATATGTATCCACGCCAGTGAGCGATTCTATTATTGTGGATTGGGTTTACCAGTCCTGTATCGTGACTTTCTACGGTTATGAGACTAGAGCGGATCTTCTGTTGCTCGATATGACCGACTTTAAGGTCATCTCTGGGCATGGACTGGCTATCTCTATATCATGCCGTCCTTGATCGCCATGCCAAGACTGTTACCTTGGCGATACCAGGGTTGCCCAGATTGGAGTGGAAGGGTTCATCTGTCAATGCATCTAGTCGGGATATCTCCATCTTAAAGGCTCAACATATGGTCGAGAAGGGTTTTTTGGCTTATGTAGCTTATGTTCGGGATATTGCCGCAGAGGCTCCGACGATTGATTCAGTGCCCGTGGTGCAGGAGTTCTCCGATGTGTTTCCTTTTGATCTACCAGGCATGTCACCATATCATGATATTGATTTCTATATTGATTTGGCTCCAGGTACCTAGCCTATCTCTATTCCACCGTACCGCATGGCTTCGAAATAGTTGAAGGAGTTGAAGGAACACTTTAAAGAGTTGCTAGCAAAGGGGTTCGTCAAACCGAGTGTGTCTCCTTGGGGTGCACTAGTGGTGTTCGTGAGGAAGAAGGATGGGACTATGCGGATGTGCATTGATTACCGCCAGTTGAACAAAGTTACCATTAAGAACAAGTACCCGTTGCCGCCTATTGATGATTCGTTTGACCAGTTGCAGGGTGCCAGGGTGTTCTCTAAGATTGACTTGAGATTTGGGTATCATCAGCTGAAGATTCGTGCTTTAGATGTTTCGAAGACGGTCTTCCAGACTAGATATGGTCATTATGAGTTCTTGGTGACGTCCTTCGGCTTGACTAACGCCTGGGCGGCGTTTATGGATTTGATGAGCCGAGTGTTCAGTCTGTATCTTGATTTATTTTTCATTGTCTTATTGACAACATATTGATCTACTTGTGTAGCATAGAGTAACACGAACATCGTTTGAGAGTTGTGCATCAGACCTTGCGGGAACAGAAGCTATATGCTAAGTTCTCCAAGTACGAGTTCTGGTTAGATTCTGTGGCATTCTTAGGGCATGTTGTATCAGGCGAGGGTATTAAGATAGATCCCAGGAAGATCGAGGCAGTCCAGAGTTGGCCTCGTCCTACCACAGCGACCAAGATTAGGAGTTCCCTGGGATTAGCAGGTTATTATCGCCGGTTTGTAGAAGGCTTCTCATCTATTGCAAAACCTTTGACTAGATTGACCCAGAAGGCTGCTCCGTTTCAATGGTCCGATGATTGCAAGGCGAGCTTTCATAAGCTCAAGACAGTTTTGACTACAACATCGGTGTTAGTGTTGCCTTCTGGTTCTGGGATGTATACTATGTATTGCGATGCTTCACGTGTTGGCCTGGGTTGTGTATTGATGCAGAAGGGGCGAGTTATTGCATATGCTTCAGGTCAACTGAAGCCTCACAAGAAGAATTACCCCGTACATGATTTGGCGTTGGCTGCGATAGTTCATGCTCTCCAAATCTGGAGGCATTATCTTTATGGGGTGTCCTGTGAGGTTTACACTGATCATCACAGCTTGCAACATTTGTTCAATTAGAGGGATATTAATTTGAGGCAGCGCAGGTGGCTTGAGTTGCTAAAGGATTATGATATTGCCATCCTTTATCATCTGAGCAAGGCGAATGTGGTTGCAGATGCCTTAAGCAGAAAAGGCTGAGAGTATGGATAGTTTTGCATTTATTTCAGCAGAGGAGAGGCCATTGGCTTTCGACATTCAGTCCTTAACTAACAGACTTGTGAGGTTGGATGTTTCAAAGCCCAGTTGGATTCTTGCAGATGTCGTGGCTCATTCTTCATTACTTGAGCGGATCAAGGCTCGTTAGTACGATGATTCACACTTGTTGGTTCTCAGAGAGATGGTACTACGGGGTGGTGCCAAGGAGGCTACTATCGGAGAGGATTGTGTTCTGCGGCTTCCGGGTCGTCTATGTGTTCCTAATGTTGATGGCTTGAGGGAGAATATGAAGGCGCATAGTTGTCGGTATTCTATTCATCCAGGGGCCAGGAAAATGTATCGCAACCTGAGGCAACATTATTGGTGGCAGCGGATGAAGAAGGACATAGTTGAGTATATGGCGAGATGTCTAAACTGCAAGCACAAGAATGAGCACCAGAGTCCTTCAGTAGATGGTTATACCAGAATGGAAGTGGGAATGCATCACTATGGGCTTCATTGTTGGGTTGCCGAGGATGTTTTAGAAGTTTGATATCGTTTGGGTCATTGTTGACAGGTTGACCAAGTCGGCATATTTATTTCGGTGGTGACTACTTACTCTTCAAAGAGGTTGGCCCAGATTTACATTCAGGAGATTGTCCGTTGCATGGTGTGCCTTTTCCATCATATCAGACAGAGGCCCTAAGTTTAATTCGCATTTCTGGAGGGCCGTATAGAGTGAGTTAGATACCCCGAGTAGAGCTCGGCACAACTTTTCATCCGCAGACCGACGGGTATTCGGAGCGGACAATTCAGATTCTGGAGGGTATGCTCAGAGCATCTGTCATTAACTTCGGGGGTCAGTGGGATAGACTCTTGCCCTTGGCCAAGTTTGCTTAAAACAACTGTTATCAGTCCAACATCGAGATGGCTCCATTTGAGGCTTTATATGGTCGGGCAATGTCGTTCGCCCATCGGATGGTTTGAGCCCGGCGAGGCTAAGCTATATGGTACTGATTTATCGAGGGATGCCTTGGAAAAGGTAAAGTTGATTTAGGAGCGATTTCGCAGAGCACAGTCCAGACAGAAGAGTTACACAGATCAGAAGGCGTGTGATCTATCATTTATGGTGGGCGAGAAAGTTCTCTTGAAAGTTTTGTCGATTAAGGGGATCATGAGGTTCGGGAAGAAGGGCAAGCTGAGCCCAAGGTTTATTTGCCTATTTGAGGTGTTGAGGCGAGTTGGGAAGGTTGCTAATGAGATTGCTTTGCCTCCCAGTCTATCGGGAGTTCATCTGGTCTTCATGTGTCTATGCTCCAGAGGTATCATGTCGACAGGTCGCATGTACGTTATTACAGCACGGTTCAGCTAGATGAGAGTTTCGGTTATGAAGAGGAGCCAGTTGCCATTGTTTACAGGTAGGTTCGCTAGTTAAGGTCCAAGAAGATTGTTGCGGTGAAGGTCTAGTGGAGGGGTCAACCAGTCGAGGAAGCGACTTGGGAGGCTGAGGAGGACATGAGGAGTCTGCACATTTTCAGCACTCCAGGTATGATTCTAAACTCGTACGAGGACAAACATTTGTTTAGAAGGTGGAGAATGTAACGAACCGACCGGTTGTTTTGCTTTCTAGATCCCTGTTCCCCTAATTAAGACTCCCCGTATGTGCTTTTACTGTTTTATGACCTGCGGGGATGGTTGGTTTAGGTTTGGAAGGGTTCGGGTTGAAATCAGAACACTTAGTTCCTTAATAGTAGCGTGTAATTGTTAAGTTTGACTTGAGTCAACATTTTGAGCAAACGACCTCGGAACTGGGATTTGACGGTCCTAATAGGTTTGTATGATGATTTTGGACTTGGGCGTGCGTTCGGATCGGGTTTCGAATGACCGGGGAGCATTTCGACGCTTAGTATTGGAAATTGGCACATTAAAGGTTTTTCAAGTTCTTTAAGTTTGGTTTAGAGTAGGTTTTGGTGTTATCGAGGTCCGCTTGGGATTCCGAGCCTGGGAGTTGTTCCATATGATGATTTATGAGTTGCACGCAAAGTTTGGCGTCATTCCGAGTTGATTTGATAGGAATCGGATGCGCGGAAGTGTTTTTAGAAGTTTTGAGTTACATGTTGAATTCATGCGTTTTGGCGATCGATTCGTAATTCTAGATGTTATTTTGCTGTTTCGATCATGTGAGCGGTTCCATATTATGTTGTTGGATGTGTGAGTGTAATTGGATGGGGTCCCGGGGACCCCGAATGCATAACAGATTGGAATCAGACTCGGAATTAGACATGGGGGAACTGCTAGTGCTTCAGATCTGGTGCAATTGCACCTGCGTGGAAAGGGCTGCAGGTGCGAACTTGCAAAAGCGGCCCAGTGGTCGCAGAAGTGGATTGGAGGCTGGAGCTGGGTGGTCGCAGGTGCGAGGATTTTTCCACATCTGCGTGCCCGCAAAAGTGGTCAAGGCTCCGCAGATGCAAACTTGGGCTGGCCGGCTGTGGGTCGCAGAAGCAGACCCGCAGAAGCGTCTCCCCGTCCGCAGAAGCGAAGAAGCTGGAGGCAGTTGGGGATCGCAGGTTCGACTTTTTGACCGCACTTGTGGTTCTGCAGATACGATCAAGTGGCCGCAGGTATGGAAGTCGCTGGGCAGTGAGGGTTTTTAATCCGAGACTTAGGCCCTTTTCCTTCACATTTCATTTGGTCTTGGGCAGTTTTTCAGAGCACATTTAAGGGGGGATTCTCATCAATATCCTAAGGTAAGTAACTCTCACCCATTTTCAAGTTAATTATGAGGATTTTAGGTCGATTAAACATGGAAAAATTATTAAAACTTGTGAGATTTGTGAAGAACCTTGGGTTTTGGTAAAAATGAGATTTGACCACGGAATTGGTTATGGAATTAAGTAAAAATTATATATTTAAATTCGTGTGTCTATGGGTGAATTTATCTTGGAAAATTTCCAGAATCCGAGCACATAGTCCCAGGGACGAATTTTAAGAATCTTTCAATTTGGGTTGGGTAATTACTCTTATAGCTAAATTATGAAGTTTTGAGTATATATTGATTAAATTACATAATATTTGACTAATTTCGGATTGTTCGGCACCGACTTGGGACTTTTAGAGCGGATTAATGGACCGAAAGTGAGCTTGGGAACGAGGTAAGTCTCTTGCCTAACCTTGTAATAGGGAACTCATTTCCCTTAGGTGTATCTTTGTTGTGTATTACTTGTGTGGGGAGCTACGTACGCACAAGGTGACGAGAGTCCATGCGTAGCATTTTCCATGATATGTCGGGGTAGACTTAGATCCACATCATACTTTTGATTGCACTGTTGTGTTTATCATACATATTAATTGTCTTGAATAGAGTTGAGACTAGGGATTTAAAGTTGAAATTATCGACTTAGTCTTCTTATTTTGGAAAATTGAGAAATACTTAATAACTATGAAAGTCCATGACTTCTCGCCTCGCAAGTATTTCTGCGGGCTAGATAAACGTCTCTGATCTAATGGGATCAGGCCGTTCGCCTTGGCAGTATGGTAACACTACGCTATTGTTTCAGGTCGTTCACCTCGGCAGTATGATAACACCACTATTGTAGGATCAGGATGTTTGCCTCGGCATTATGGTAACACCACTCTTTTGGGATCGGGTCGTTCTCCTGTACAGTATGATGGTAACACTATTTTTATGGGATCGAGTTGTTTGCCTCGGTAGTACTGGGTACCACTATTCTTTTAGGATCGGGCCGTTGGCCTCGGCAACTTCGTGCTTAATAATCGAAACAGGTTCTAGTTTGGATAATTGAGTTAGTGCCTTCACGGCCAATTATGAGATGTTAGTGATATGTTACGGACTCCTGATGTATTTATTGTAGTTGCTTTTATTTGTCTCCTTGATACCTGTTGTATGCTCACTATGTATACTTTATGCACTTTTATTATTGATGACCTCTAGCAAGTGTCAAGTTGACCCCTCGTTACTACTTCTTCGAGGTTATACTAGATACTTACTGGTTATGCGTTGTTCTCCGTACTGACGCTACACTTCTACAGTGATGTGCAGGTACTGAGACAGGTTCCACCATTGGTCACGTGGGCGAGAATCTACGGAGACTTAGTGGTGAGCTGTTTGCCTTGGTATGATCCGCAGCACCGGAGTCTCCTTCCACCATATTTATTATTCCTGTATATTACTTTCGAGCAGTAGTTATTAGTAGTTTTGGATATTCTCTAGATTGCTCATGTACTTGTGACACCGGATTTTGGGGATTTGTAGCACTTATGTACTGCTGTACTTGTCATTTCTATCACCGCAGACTATGTATTTATTATATTAACATTTTGTTTAAAAAGACTTTTCACAGTTGCATGAAATTTAGTGTAATTAAAAATATGTTTAAAAAGGGATAAATAAATAGTACTTTCGCTTGTAGGCTTACCTAGTGGCGGCGTTAGGCGCAGTCTCGACCTATTACGGATTTGGGTCGTGACAGTTTTGACCATGTTCTGACCAAAACAGTCGGAAATAAAAAGTCAAAAAACTAATGTTGACTAGGCTTTCGACTGATTCCGTCGGAATATTTAATATTTAAAAGTTGCGATCGAATCGGTCGCAGACGAAGAAAAAATATAATTATTAATTAAATATTGCGATCGATTTGGTTGCAAACTTCACATAAAATGAGGCTCATCCTGTCGGACCATTTTCCGATCGATTTGGTCAAAATTCTTTTTGAAAAACCCCAACCCCGACCCATTTTTCATTCTCTCTTCTTTTTCCTTCTCTTCTCTCCTCTCTTTTTGTCCCTCTACTCTTTGAACCTCCTCTCAAATCTTCTCCGTTCCACTGTGATAGAGGTCCCTATGGCAGCTGCGACTCTCCCAGTCTAGCGGTGGCGACACTCCTTCCATTCCGACAACGGCGACAGCGGCGGTCTATCTTTTTGGATTTCTTTTTTGCAAGTGGATACATGTATCTATATGTTTAGGGTGTTTGTTTTATTTGAATTTTGTGATTATATGTTGTTTATTAGATTTAATATGTTATTTTGCATTTTTTAATATTAATTTTGCTATAATACATGTGAATTCTTGTCTAAATATTAGGTTTTAAATTTAGCTGTGTTGTTCTTATGAATTCAAGTCTAATTTTTTTTAGCATATAAATTGTTTAGAGTCTTGAATATTGCTAGAATTTATATATATAGGTTTAACAATTGATGGTGTAATTGCTTAAAAAAAGAAAAAAATCTTAAATAATATTGTTATAATTAACGACACTACATTATGTTATGTACTTAGGAAGAATTTATAGCAATTGAAAAGAAAAATATCATATGATTGCCCTTAAAGTAAAGAAAATATAGTAGTGCAAACCATTAAATTCCCTCTAAAGATCCATTACAAGAATTCACAACACTTGTTCCTTTAATGAATCAAATAAATTTTATATTAATTATAAATTATCACATACATTAGTAGAAAAGTAAAAGTCTAAGCAAAAGGATGTTTACACGATTAATATAATTTCACTAATAACAAATCAATACTAGAAAATGAGCAGAATAACCTTAAATAATAATAACCTTGAAGAAATGAAAGAATTGGTAGTCTCTTTAAACTTTTGTGCTAAAATTCTAATTGTGTTTATTATGAAATATAGATGACATTGACATTAATTTTAAAGTTAATTAGTTTAGAGAAGTTTAACTCTTATTCGTTTGTGTAGATGGAATTTGGGCATCGTCGATGGATGTATAATAGGAATCTTCTGAATCATACGGGGTTGCAGGATGAATTTATAGAAGAGGTTGCTAGCTTTTTTGCTAAGGCAAGACACCGATGATTTTCTTATCGAAGGGATGATTAGGTGCTCCTGTGTAAAATGCAAGTGTCTTAAGTTATTGGGGCCCGATATTGTTACTGTTCATTTGTATAAGAAGGGATTTATGAAAAATTATTATATGTGGATTGTGCATGGGGAGAGTCATGCTAGTGTAAACGGTGTTCATTTTCAGAACTCATCTGGTGGTAAAGAAGGTAGTCCTATATCGGAGAATAATGTTGAAAACTCTATATTTAATGAAATGATGAGGGATGCTTTTGAGATGTTCCCTGGGGCTCAATTTGAACCAAATGATGAGGCTAAGTGCTTCTTCACGCAGCTAGAGGAAGCTAGTTGTCTGCTTTATGAAGGCGCATCGCATTCCAAGTTGTCTGTTGCAGTTAGTTACTAAGTAAACTTAATCCGACCAAGATTGACTTGCCCAAAGATTTTTACACGGCAAAGAAATTGATTTCCAAGTTGGGTCTTTCATCGGAGAGGATTGATTGTTGTGAGAAAGATTATATGTTATTCTATAAGGATGATGCAACTTTAGAAAATTGCAAATGTTTGTAACCAGCTGCGTTACAAAGAAGTCACAATTGCTAAACATAAGCAGGTTCCAATGAAGGCGATGCACTGCTTACCCCTTATACCAAGGTTAAAGAGGTTGTATGCATCAATGAGTTTCGCTCCTCATATGAGATGGCATTATGAACATATAAGGCCAGATGGTGCGCTATGTCATCCGTCAGATGGAGAAGCAAGGAAGCATTTTGATAGGGTGTTCCCAAACTTTGCCGGTGAACCGAGAAATATTAGGCTGGGATTATGTGCTGATGGATTCACTCCATTTGCAGTGTCTACTGCACCATATTCATGTTGGTCAGTGTTTGTTACGCTCTGTAATCAGCTCCCATAATTGTGTATGACAAGTCAATATTTATTTCTAACTTGTATTGTTTTTAGGTCCACGTAATCCAAAAAAATTGATTGACGTATACATGAAGCCCTTAATTGATGAGTTGAAGTTATTGTGGCATGAAGGTGTGGAAACATATGATGTATCAACTAAGAAAAACTTCAGACTTTGTGATGCTTTGATGTGGACTATAAATGATTTTTCTGCTTATGGAATGATGTCTGGGTGGTGAATCGCCGGAAAGTTAGGTTGCCCGACTTGTATGGAAGATACAAGGGCATTCACTTTGAAACATGGAGGCAAGAACACATGGTTTGACTATCATCATCAGTTCTTTCCAATGGATCATGAGTTTAGGAGAAATACTAGTGCATTTATGAAGAACAAAACTGATTATGAGGAGCCACCACATGTCTTGTCGCCTGAAGAGATTTGGAATAGAGTTATGAATCTACGGAAGATAACAGAGTATCCATTGCCTAATAAGACAGAGCATTTTTCTGGGAGTTACCTTATTGGAAGCACAATCTTCTGGTATAATCTCGATGTCATGCATATCGAGAAGAACTTTTTTGGTAACTTGTTTAATACTGTGATGGATGTAAGCAAAAAAAAAAAAGATAACTTGAAGGCCATGATGGATTTGAATGAATATTATAGGCAGGCTAAGTTGCATTTGACATACTTGAACAACAAGATTCAGAAGCCTAAGGCCAGTTATACATTCACTTTGGATGAAAGAAGAGAGATTTGTGATTGGGTTAATAATTTGAGGATGCCTGATGGGTATGCATCAAGCTTATCTAGGTTTGTTGACATGAAAGAAGGAAAGTTGACGTCTATGAAAAGTCACAATTGTCACATTTTTATGGAATCTTTGATGCCTATTGCATTCAATGCTTTTCCTGATAGAATATGGAAGCCCATCACATAGATATGCTTATTTTTCAAGGAGTTGTGCTCTAGCACATTGAGGGAGGAGAACCTAGCTTACATGGACAGCAACATTCGCTTAACTTTAAACAAGTTAGCAAAAATTTTCCCGCTTTATTTTTTCGATGTCATGGGACATCTTCCAATTCACCTTGCGCAAGAGGCACGACCAAGAGGGCCAATTCAATGTAGATGGATGTATCGCTTTGAGAGATAATTATCTTTAATCAATTATCCTTACGCATTTTAGTTTAACATTATTCAATCAACTTGGCAAAAGGTGGTCCAAATCGTAGTCCAACACGAGTTTTGACTGAGATGGAGCTAAAGTCAGCTATAACACATGTTCTAATAAATTGTCCCGAAGTCCAACCTTATTATACGCAAGTGTAAATTTATATTAATGACTTATATTCAATCTCAATTATCAATTATTTTAGCTAATGTAAATTTTCAAATCTGTCGGACAGTTGGTTCGCGGGTACATATGTGGATGAGCATGTTTATCCTAAGTTTGCAGAATGGTTTAAACACTCTTTGTAAGTATTAGCAAAGTTTCTTCCAATGCAAATTATTATCAAGTGTACATACTTTTTAATTTCTAATTAACTGTTATATATTGGGTTCGATCTAGGTTCATAATCCAGATAATGGCGTAAATGATCCATTTTTGTATGACATTACTTGGGGACCTAGCTCTAAGGTCAGAATGATGTCTAAGTACTCCGTCAATGGGTACATGTTTCATACAGAAGAATGGTCCAAGGGCAAAAAAATAAATAATAGTGGCGTGTGTGTGAAAGTTGATAGTGATATTGATTATTATGGTGTGCTTCAACAGAAATTAGAACTCGAGTATAGTGTTGGTTGGCCGAAAAAAAAGTTGGTACTCTTTCAGTGTAAATGGTATGATCCAACACCTACTAGAGGTACAAAGGTGCATCCGCAGTATAAAATAGTTGCAATAAAGCATTGATACGCTCAAATTACACTTTAATAAATAGTGTAAGGCGGTCGATGTCAAATATTAAAACCCAACAAGGTTGGGGTCGAATCTCACAGGGAATAGGTGTGAAAAGGTTACTTGACTAGTGTGTTACTCGACTAAAGTCGTAATTCTATCCAGTTAACCGTAACAAGAGTATGTATTAATGGTAACAAGAGTATAAATTGAGTTTGGTTTTAGGTGATGGCTAATTGAAATATTGAGAATGTAGATAATGTGATTAAAGAAATCAAGGTTATGTCCCCATTAATGAAGTGTAATGCTACCGGTGTTAATATGATATATTTCTAATGGAAGGTCCTTTTGATATGCAAATGATGTCTAAATGACTACCCAATATTTTCCAATAATTAGATAGTATTTCCTCTTTATGATTTTTTCAAATATAAAAGAGTTGCAATTAAGAACAATCAATTTATGCCAAATAAAACCCACTTATTCCTAAGCGATTTTATTGAACAAGGTTTAAAGCCTTGAGTCTTTGGTATTTACTTCTATCAAATTCTACCCCACTTTCCCAAGCAAAGCAAGAATTTAATGGCACTTGTTAATGTTTGCAACCACCAACAATAAATGAAGAATGAGAAGTAAATAAATATCAACCAACCATTATATATATATTCAATGTTAAACACTCATTAACATAACACCCATTTAGGGTCCACAACCTTAATATTTAAAGTTAGCTACTCATACTAAAATACAAAAGCAAGAGAATATTAAATGTCATAAAGCTTACAAAGTGAAAGATTCTTGACGCAAAAGCTTCCAAAAGAGAGGAATGTTAATGCCTAGTATTGTAGCTTTAAAGTCAGACAAGATCAAGCCCACAAAACCCCAATAAAACTAATTATAGAGGATCAAAATCGGGGAAAAAATCGGACAAAACTGCCCTTTCAGGTTGAATATTCAACCGCATTTCTGTCGCATAACAGACATGCGGTCCGCATTTTTGACATGTCCATCGCAGATTGTAACCCTAGTTTCACCTTCACCGCATTCATAGTTTGCGGTCCGCATTGTAGAAATGCGACCGCATCTTGCATCGCATTTTCTTCCTTCAGTAGACTTCAAGTTTAGTTTGTGGTTACTTCTGCGGCTCGCAAATAGGTTATGCGATCGCAGATGAGACCGCATTTTTGACGTTGAACTTTGCCCAGAAATCTGTTTTGATCTGCGATCTCGGTGTGAAACATGCGTCTCGCATGTGGGTTTTGCGATAGCATATCCACATTTGCGATGCCTTTTTGCTCTTTTCTTGTCTTTTTGTGGCTTTTTGAACTCTTTTTGATGCTCTTAGGTCCTTATGCCTCATACACTGCAAAAATACTAAAAGTACATAAGTACAAAGGGAAATTGCATTTAAAACAAGCTAAAATCTAAGCAATTAGTATCAAATGTGCCGAAATTCTCCGGCACATCAAGCATACGGGGAGGTATAGACTCTATGACCCATTTATCATAGCACAAAATGTGAAATGGGTGTATTACTCACCTTATCCTTTGTGCAATAAGAAGGCTGCATGGCGGGTAGTGATAAAAACAAAGCCCATGGGTAGAGTTGAGGTCGGGGATGCATTAGATGTAGCGTACCAGAATGACATTTCAAGTGTTGAAGCACTGGTGGGTGATGAACTAGCAGGTGAATTGCAGGATATTGAATGTCTTTAGGAGGAATTTGAGCCTTCAACCCTTGAATCAAATCAAAGTGATTATGAGGAAGGAACATCCATGGCAAACAAGGATGGAGATTCAAGTGATGAATATGAAGCAAGCAAAGATGAAGAAAGCAATGGGGATTGAGTTGTTTGTGTGTTTTATGACTTGTTTGATTTCTTATGTTATTCCTTATGTTATTATTTGATTTTTGTATCTTCTTGGACTTTATATATGTTATTTTTTTTAATTGTTGTAATATGTGAAAGAATTACTTTATATTATTACCTGTTAATTTTTTATTATTATATTTGTTTTAATTAATTTGCATAGATAGCTTCTAAGATTAAAGAACTGAAAAAACCTAAGAAGAAAAAAAAATACTTTGCTATCCACAAGTGATCACATTCTTCCACATGCCTAGGATGAGTCCTCCTCTTACTTTTCCTCGTCCTTTTCAGTCGACGACTGCATTACCACTCGAGTTGTTCAGAGTCCTCCCCTCTTCCCCCTCCCCTCCCGGCTAGCACAATACATTAGTATTCCATGCCGACCCAGAGTGGTTCAGCCTCCACTACTATTAATTTTATTCCTATGCCTAATTTGCCACGTTGGAGTCCTCGTTTCCCTGCTAGTCAGCATGATGGCTCACCATTGATTCCATCCCAGGGCGGGCATGGTAGTTCATCTTTTGTGCCTCAATCATCATACGCTCCATTATCATCTCCATCATCATGTACTTCTAGTATTTCTAGACTTGATATTGGAGGATCTCAGGCGGCTGCATCTCCATCTACTAGTGCTGCTTCAGTTGCTCCTTCATGGAGACAGTATGCTGGTGGGACTGTAGACTATGATCATATGCATCGATTGATTATCGTACCTCTTGGGGATCGGGTAAGTAATTCTTTAAGTTTTAATCATTACATTAAAGATCTACATATATTTAACGAATGTTTATTTTACATATAATGCAGGTATTTTGCCATCCTTTCGAGCCACACATATGGTTGTGGATGCTATGAAGCCATTTTTCATGAGCCGTAGAATTCCTGGAGAGAGATTCCATACTAAATCTAAGTGAATATGTGACTTCAATTTAAGGTACGTATAAATATAATTCATATAATATTTATTGTGTCGTCTAACATTTATTTTAATTACAGACTAAGTGTGTATGGCAGCCTCAGCATGAAAATCAGGCATAAAAATTTCGAGAAGTGAGCTCTGAAAAGAATTAAATATACTTGTTTTGTTGCTCGAAAAGGTGGGAGCAGGCCTTTGTGGTTGCGTGAAGCTGTCTTGTCTCAACTATTGGCAAAGTGGAATACCGAAGAATGGAAGCAGAGGAATGAAAAGGCAAAGGCAAATAGAGCCTCCAGTAAGGTGGCTCGTTGCACACTGGAGGTTCAATCAGTTTTGCGGCCATCGATTGAGATTGGTAATTTATTTATAAAATTTTACTTAGCTTTACTTACATGAAATTCAAGTAATAAACTCATTTTTTTTATTTTGAAAGGAAAAGGCACATGAGGAAAATGTGTCTCATGCTACTGTCTTTGAGGAGACATATAAGAAGAAGAAGAAGGATGGTACAAGGAAGCATGGGTGGAACCGCGTGCATCGGAGACATATGTAAGATTCTAACAATACTACCTTTATTCTTGGTTAAGATTAATTCAAATATATAACATTTGTAAACAACATTTCAGGAAAGGTATCACAGAAGAATGGAGGAGTAGCAACAAACTCAGCCCGACTCTCAGTCGATGCCCGAAGATATAGCTATGATATGGACTCAGGCAACTGGTGGAGTAAATAAAGGTATAAAATATTTTAATAATTTTTTAGATATGACTTCATTTTAATATTATTTTGCACAAGTTGTATGTTTCTTCTCTTGGTTATTTAAATTTTTTTATTTCTCATAAAAATAAATAAAAGGTAGGGTCTACGGACTTGGAGTGCATCCGTCGTCCAACCGCATTATTTAGTGGTGCTTCTGCTTTACCCGAAGAAATTGAGACAATGGAGATGAAAATCAATTAATTATCTCAACAATGGAATAATTCTCAAGAAATAATAAGTATGATGCGGACATTTACGGCAAACCATGAAAAACAACGTATAATGGAAGAATCTAACAATGAGGAGACTGAAATCAATGAGGATCAGTAGTAATTTTGAATGTAATATGATATTTAGATTTTATTGGTTTCGACTTGGTTTGTTTAACACTTGGATATGTGTTTTAGACTTGAATATCATTTGGTTGAAATTTTTATACTTTAATGTGTTTTAATAAATGTGTTTACACTTGTTTGAAAGTGTTATATAGTTTTGTAGTTTGATATTTGATGTTTTTTGTTCAGTTGCTCGAGCAATTGTGACACATATTAGGTTGAATGATTGGTTTTGAATTGCAGGTGGTGTAGGTTAAATGCAGCAGTATTCTGGTGAAAATTTTCAGATTTTACGACTGATTTCCGACTACTTTAGTCAGAAAACTTAACTGAAAATTTTCAGATTTACGACTGATGTGGTCAAAAAATTTAAATATTTATTAATTTAATTTTAATATTTCCGACCGATTTGGTCGAAAATAATGAATTTAATTTAAATTAATTATTAAATGTACAGACTAAATCGGTCAGAAACTGTCAAACAATATTATTTATTTATTTTTAAATGTGCCACAGATTCGGTCGCAAAGTTATCGACCAAATCGATCACAAAAGTTGAATTTATCCGGTCACCTAATTTTTTCTTCTTTGCAACTGTTTTGGTCGCAAATTTCCGACCATTTTGGTCGAAAATATTTTGCGACCATCTATATTCCAACCATTTCATTTCCGTCGGAAATAGTTAATTTTTGATCGATTTATGGCGGAAATGGTGGTCGGAATATTGACATTTTCCAGTAGTGACACACGGGTAACACCACTCGACCTAGGTAGACGAGATCTAATGAATTCCCTACTCTGATACCATGTTAAACTAGTGAAAAATGGATCGAAAGTGGAAAAATTGTTAATGGATGTTAGAGTTTTCTAGAGTGTTCTTCATTAGGGAGAATTGACGAGGAGAGATAATGGGAAAATAACCAGCAACTATTAACAGCTGGGGCCTCTTCTATTTATACTTTATTCTTACAATGTAAAATTGCCTAGCTACTAAATGAATAACCACTATACTATATTAACAAATAATGGCTAACTAGTACAAAAGGCTATTTACTAAATAAATAGCCGGGCTAACTCAAGTGTGCTGCTTTGGGCCTGAACTGGTGCAAGTTAGTGGTCTAACATGTATCAAGGCAGGCACTTAGCTTCCAAGTTATAAACAGGGGGACAAAACTAAGAAAGAGATTTTAGATCAAAGTGGACCGATGATTTTCATAGACAATAGTGTATGTATGAACTGCTATGTTAAACCAACAAAATTAAGACAAAACACCAAAAATTATAAATTCGGTAGACCATTAACGTTTATGTTAATGAAAGTTTAGTTTTCACGTATGATTTTAATTTCACTTCTCCATTCTTTCTACATTTCATAAAAATATTGTCGATAAAGGCATGCAAATTTTGGTCGGAGGAGCCACCATTTGCCACCACTCTCCACCGCGTTCTTCCATTTCAATGCATTCTCTATCATCTCTGCTGCCTTTGGACCGCAAGTTGCTTCTAGTAAACACTCTTTCACCTCCTCCCTTATCTTGGAATAATCCTATTTTTAGCCTCACATCTACAAAAAAGAAGTCCAGCTTTGAAACGTACACTAAATTTTTGGCATCAATTACTTTGTCACCCCATGGAGGAAATTCAATTACTGGAGTTCCACTATCTATCGCTTCCATTATTGAATTCCATCCACAATGTGTCAAAAAGCAAGCCACCAACGTGTGTGCAAGATTTGCTCTTGTTGACACCACTGAACCACTTTGGCCTTGTCTCCTGCTTTCTCCAATAGCTCATTTGCTAGTTAAAAGGTAGGAATTAAGTCCTCAACTCAAGAACACGTACATAATTTCATCGACTTGTTCTTGTTTTAACATGGCTAAACTCCCAAATGATATGTACACAATAGAGGATGGTTGTTTTGAATCAAGCCAATGTAGGACACAGTTGTCAGCAATTAACAAATCACCATGAAATTCTTCTGACGATCTGTTGGGAGAGAGTAATTTTGGGTAGTTCAAGGGCTTATAGTTTTTAATGGGACAAATCTTAGAAAAATGTTCCACAACCTCATGTTCAAGTTCTTGGAAAGTGTCAATTTGTATACAAAATGGTTTGGACAATTTCTTGAAATGGCCTAAAATAACACTCCTCAGCATTGTATGGTGAGAAAAAGGGTGCAACAAGCTAGGAATTTCGTCATGTTTCAAGAAGACGAAAAAAGGAAATAAATGAGTACCATCAACAGAAATCATAAAAATAGTGACAGCAGCATAAGGACTAGAAAATAGAAGAAAATTAATAACAGTAACAAGTAAATAAGGCCCGATACTATAAAAATGGGAGAATAGTCTGGACACAACATTAACCACTAGCAACCTAAGACAAAACCCTATTAGGCTAGTCTCTCACCCAGAACGAAGTAGAAAATGCTCAACTACCTCCTAACCTACAGCCCTAATGATCAACCACCACACCTTCCTATCAAGGGCCAGTCCTCAGAAATCTGAAGCCATGCCATGTCATGCCTTATCACCTCTCCCCAAGTATATCAAGGGCCAGTCCTCAGAAATCTGAAGCCATGCCATGTCATGCCTTATCACCTCTCCCCAATACTTCTTAGGCCGCCCTCTACCTCTTCTCATACCAGCTAACGCCAAGCGCTCACACCTCCTTACCGGGGCTTTTGAGCTTCTCCTTCACACGTGCACGAACCATCTGAGCCTCGTTTCCCGCATCTTATCATCCATAGAAGCCACGACCACCTTCTCCCGAATATCTTTATTCCTACTTTTATCTATCCTAGTGTGCCCGCACATCCACCTCAACATCCTCATTTCTGCTACTTTCATTTTCTGGATATGTGAGTTCTTAACTGGCCAATATTCTAGCCCACACAACATGGCTGGTCTAACCACTGCTCTATAAAACTTACCTTTAAGCATCAGTGGCACTTTCTTGTCACACAGAACTCCAGATGCTAACCTCCATTTCATCCACCCCACTCCTATACGGTGTGCGACATCCTCTTCGATCTCCTCATTTCCCTGTATAACCGACCCAAGGTACTTGCAACTGTCTATCTTGGGGATGACTTGAGATCCAATCCTCACGTCCATGTCCTCTTCCCTCGACTTGGCGCTGAACTTGCACTCCAGGTATTCTGTCTTCGTCCTGCTCAATTTGAAACCCTTAGACTCAAAGGCTTGTCTCAAAACCTCCAAGCTCTCATTAACGCCGCCTCGTGTCTCATCAATCAGAACTATGTCATCAGCGAATAAAATGCACCATGGCACTCCCCTTGAATATGGTGTGTCAGAGCATCCATCACCAGCGCAAACAAGAACGGGCCGAGCGCAGATCCTTGGTGCAATCCCATAACAACCAGAAAATATTTAGAGTCGCCTCCAACTGTCATAACCCGAGTCTTAGCTCCATCATACATGTCCGTAATAGCCCTGATGTAAGCGACAGACACACCTTTAGCTTCCAGGCATCTCCCAAGGACCTCCCTATGCACCTTGTCATATGCTTTCTCTAGGTCAATAAACACCATGTGTATATCCTTCTTCCTATTCCTGTACTGTTCCACCAACCTCCTAATAAGGTGGATAGCTTCCGTAGTTAAACGAACCGGCATGAACCCGAACTGGTTTTTGAATATAGATACTGTCCTCCTCACCCTCATTTCCACCACCCTCTCCCAAACTTTCATGGTATGACTTAGTAACTTGATACCCTTATAGTTATTACAACTCTAGATATCTCCTTTGTTCTTATATAGCAGTACCACCGTACTCCATCTCCACTCGTCAGGCATCGTCTTTGTCCTGAAAATAATATTAAACAGCCCAGTCAGCCACTCCAAGCCTGCTCTACCCATACACCTCCAAAATTCTACTGGAATTTTGTCTGGCCCGGTTGCTCTGCCCCTACTCATCTTATGCATAGCGCCCACGACCTCCCCAACCTTAATGCGTTTACAGTACCTAAAATCTCGGTGACTCTTGAAATGCCCTAATTCACCTAGCACAATATCCCTGTCCCCTTCTTCATTTAGAAGTTTATGAAAGTACGTCTGCCATCTCCGCTTAATCTGAGTCTCACCCATCAATACTCTACCGTCTTCGTCTCTGATGCACCTCACTTGGTCCAATCCTGAGCCTTCCTTAATCTCGCCTTGGCCAGCCGGGATAACTTCTTATCCCCACCTTTGTCCTCCAATTCCTCGTACAGACGGCCAAACGATGCAGTCTTAGCCTCTCTGACTGCCAACTTCGCCTCCTTCCTAGCTACCTTATACCTCTATTTGTTCGCTTTCCTCTCCTCCTCGCTTGTGCTCCCTACTAACTTCAGGTACGCAGCCTTCTTCACTTTTACTTTACCTTGGACCACTTCATTCCACCACCAGTCACCTTTGTGTCAACCAGAGTAACTCCTCAAAACCCCTAATACCTCTCTCGCCGCCTCCCTTATACAGTTCGCCATCGTCATCCACATGGCGCTCTACTTATCCAGGCCCCCATAGCCGATAACCTCCCCTCCAACTCCTGAGCTTTATCCTTAGTCAAGGCTCCACACTTGATCCTCGGTTGTCCTCGAACATACCTCTTCTTCCTCTTTATCATGATACCAAAATCCATCACCAAGAGCCTATGCTGCGTCGCGAGGATCTCCCTCGGGATAACCTTGCAATCCTTACACAACCCTCTATCACACCTTCTAAGAAGGAGGTAGTCAATCTGAGTCTTCGGCATTGTACACTGGAACGTAACCAGATACTCCTCCCTCTTCGGATCACCAGCTCAAATGCTTTAGCGAAATCCAACAGCGAAGTTCCTATCCCCAAAGCCGAAATCGCCATGCACCTCGCCATATCCACCAGCAGTTGACCCAATATGACCATTGAAATCCCCTCCTATAAATAGCCTCTCTGCAGATGGAATACTACGCACTATCTCATCCAATTCTTCCGAAAAAGCACATTTTCACCTCCTCATCCAAGCCCGCTTGTGGCACATAAGCACTAACGACATTTAGGGTGCACTCTCCAGCCACTAATTTAATAGTGATTAATCTATTATTCACCCGCCTAACCTCTACCACAGACTTTCTGAGCTCCCTATCCTCCAAAATACCTACTCCATTCTTACTCCTCGTGACTCCAGAGTACCACCAAATTAAAACAATTCTAATCTATCAAATGCATTATAAAACTTATAAATTGCATTTTAAATCTGATATATCCCATTTCTGAGAGTTACAGTAATAGGTACGGGTTTGGATGAACTCAATAACTGTGTCTTAGATTTTATATTTATATTAAGAAACTTATTAGATATATATAAATATAAATACATGAACCCAATTATTAAACGAGCACTGGGTTCGATCGAAGTTAAAGTACCTATAAACTTTAATTCTTGATTTCATGCATGTGTCTAATACTCGTTGAAGAATGAAGGGCATGTGCTCATTAAAACGGGTTCTTAAATCAAGACAACTTTATCACATGAATAGATCGTATAAGCTTCATTCATGGTCAAGTAAAGTTTGTGAAAAAGTGTTAGAGCACTGTAAGCTAACTTATAAGAACGAAAACAAACAGCGTGAAACAACAACTACTACAAATCAATGTACAAATTACAACTAATAGAAGTCAGTAATATAAATCTTGAATACTATTAATTTTGAATCGATGTGTACCGTTTTATTCTACTAATCAATTAAGACTTCACTGAAAATAAAAATTCTCAGAATCCCATACTTATTCTTACACAAATTATAAATGTTTAATAAAATAAAGATGACCCTGACAAATACGGATAGATCTAAGGAAATATAAATAAGATCAAATTTCCACCTTAAAATACTATTGTTTTCACCTTATGGGAGTCATAACATTTAGATAAAAGTCTCCAATTATTTCGTATAGTGAAAAATATTCAAAAGAATCGGGTTATAAAAACAATGTATGGCTAAATAAAAACATAAGCGGGTTATCCTATCCTCCAACAGGGAGCATTACGTGCTACGTACTATGCCACTGATGATCCTAGTTTGTTTTATATTAGTGAAAACATTATATTGAGATTTACGCAACAGCTAATATCGAAGTCTTATAAAAAGGTCATATTTGATTATGCATAGAGTAAGATGGAATCTGATGCATAAAGAAAGAGAAATACAAATAGTAGTTTACATAGAGATCTAATTAAGAGCTAATCAATATACAAGTGTTTGTCTTTTCTTTTTACAATATACCAATAAATAGATTGAAATGTCACATGTAATTATTCAGATTTAGATGACTCTGAATATGATAATATTAAGTAAATTGCAGCTTTTTAACAACGCAATTAGTACATCATCTACTTATATTAAAGCATCGGAATTAGATCATGCATTTCATTCATAAAGAGGACATATTAACTCTAGTTGTAGATCTTGGATTTTATGAAAAAAGTGGTGGTATTATTTATTAAACTACTAGTGTGTACAGTGTGTGTAATATTGAGATTTAATTTTAAATTAATTGCTGTGATCATTCATCTGTCCAGACTCCAGATCATCAGATCCCTCCTTTGTCCATCCAAATTGTACAGACGCCAATTGATCTAGAGGCAAATGGTAGGAATATTAATTACACGTACCATAACTATAAGGATTAAGGGACTAAGTTAAACTTGTCCTTATAATTAATGGACTATTTTGGTCTTTCTCTTAAGTCTTGGGGCAGATTTTATATGTATAGTACTAATTATAGACAAAAATAGTCCTACCATTTTGTAAAAGCCGACTACTTTTGGTCCAAAACTAAACTTAACTCTTATGTAATTATTATTATACAAAATCTTAAATGAGAAGAAGAGAATTTTGAAAACTCAATAATTATCACTACTTTTATAGATTTTGAGAGTTTCATGGCATCTTTTCAATTGTCGCAACTAATTTTTTTGGTAATAAAAATTTTCTTATTGTCACTTGGAAAAATTAACAGCTATACAAATAAACAAAAATAAAGGGACTCAATCACTGGAAATAATTCCCCAGGAAAGGAGTAAAACTGACAAACAACATAAATTTTTCCAGATTGCCCTTTGTTCCTAATCTATTAATCTAGCTAAGATAAAGGTTTAAATCTGACAATTTCCTAGCTAATCTTGGCTTGATACCTATGTTGCTCGCACTCTTCAAAAATGCTAATGATTCATGTCGGATCTTTGGAGGAACCAACACGAGTACAACAATTATTTTGGAGAGTCTGCACGACATAGTTAGCTTGAGACTACCTCTAAAGAATACTGCCAGTATCTTTCTAGCTTCTGCAAGTCAGGGACTGCTCAAGTACACGTGTGGCCAAAGCCAAAATTTAATGTGAGGTCTAAAATTTTTGTTAAAGTTACAATATATATTTTTATTTGAAGTCTATTATTCTAGCTTTGAGATTTAAAGTTACAAATAATTTTTTTTGTAAACGATTTCTTCTAATAATTCCTTTTCAATTGATAATCTTAGGTAAGATTTTATCAATTTCAATATTGAAAAACTTCTTTCTATCGAGGCTGTTGTTATAAAAACTGTTAACTTTATTCTATAAGCATTTGAAAAATAATCAAATCTCTTTATTTGATTGAGTATATCGATTAGAGTATTATCTTCTGTTTGTACTTCTTTTTTTTATAGCACTTTTAATACAGAAAATGTCAAACTCAAATTCATATGTTACGAAAACTGTTAAACACAACCTATTCATAAGTACGTCAAATAGTTACTTTATTTATATACTTAAAAAAAATACTTTTATATGAAAAAGTCTACTTTTATATTAAAAGTACTAAATATTATTCGATTAGAGACCTATAAATCTATTATGTCTAAAATGAAAAAATGGGGCCCCTAAATTTAGAGGCCTAAGGCACCTGCCTTAGTAGGTATAACACTAGATGATGTATGCACGGGCCCAACATTTCAAATTTTGATATGGTTTAGGGAATTTATTTAATTTTTAGTTGCATCTTGTATTGGGTCGGATATAATCGACCGCATAAGGAGGATCGGGCCCGGGCACAATGCAAGACCGGGTCGCTTCAATCCGGGGTCAACAAGTCGGGTACGAAACTGGAGCAATCGAGATAAGGCAATCGGCATCGATCAACGAAGACACACCTCGTAATGAAAGATCAGTTTCGACTGGATATCTCGTGGATTCCTGATATCCCCGCGGGAGTGAAGATCTCAACCGTCATAGACGTTAAACCATTATTTTAGGGATATTCCACCCCGAAATTGAAGGGATTTTATCTTGTAATTAGGTTTTTACCATACGGGGGAGTCTTCTTTTACCTATAAGAAGGGTATCTACCTTCATTGTAACACACAACATATACAAGAAAAATACTAAATATTTCAGCTGTCTTTTGTCAGAATCAATCATCCTTTATTGTATTGTCAATTCATTATCTGCAATCTATCCAAATATAACGGTTTGATCGTTCTTCTGCTTGTTAAAATTCAATTACTTAACATTATATTTTACGTTGTATCAAATTAATTCGTACGTCCTTAGCACTACGAACAAATTCAATTGTTACTCGAATTTAAGGGTAAACAGTTTGGCGCCCACCGTGGGGCTAAGGATATTAGTGAATTTTTTGATACAATTCTCTGTTACACACTATTTTACACTTGCTCTTTGCAGAATTTTCTGTTTTTCAGATTACAGCATAATCATGTCACATTCACTCCCCGTCAACAATGAGTTTAACCACCAAGGCGAAAACAATGTTATGCCCGGAAACGAGGTCCCGATCGATGCCAACTCCCAAATAGCAGTCGATGCTGATCAGACCCCTGGCCCATCAAACAGCGTTCGGGGGGAAAATCACTCAGGGATTCAACATAGTGGAGGAAATGAAATCAGCCTCAAAGTAATATTCGATATGCTGCAAGCCCAGCAAGCGGCCATAGCTCAATTACAAAGTCGCAGTCGGAACCTGGGCGGAGTCGAGGCCATTTCTTCTCGAGGGGTAGCCCAACAAAATGAGCGGATCACAGCGCAACCAGATGAGAACGGTTCAGGAATCAACTCCGGGATTATCAAAATTCTCGAGGAGTTGACTAAACGGGTCGAGACGGGTGAAAAAAGAATCGAGGCTAACGACAAGAAGGTTGAAATGTATAATTCAAGGGTAGACCAGATACCGGGAGCCCCTCTGGTGTTGAAGGGTTTGGACTCAAAAAAGTTTGTGCAAAAACCTTTCCCGTCCAGCGCCGCTCCAAAATCGATTCCGAAAAAGTTCCGCATGCCCGAAATCCCTAAATATAACCGGACTTCGGATCCAAACGAGCACGTGATGGATTACACCTGTGCTATAAAAGGAAACGACCTCGAAGACGATGAAATCGAGTCCGTCCTCCTGAAAAAATTTGGAGAGACCCTCTCCAAGGGAGCAATGACGTGGTATCACAACTTACCACCGAATTCCATTGATTCCTTTGCCATGCTTGCTGATACCTTCGTCAAAGCCCATGCGGGCGCCATCAATGTTGAAACGAGAAAATCGGATCTATTCAAAGTTAGACAACGCGACAACGAAATGCTAAGAGAGTTCGTGTCTCGCTTTCAAATGGAGCGAATGGACCTGCCACCGATTACAGATGATTGGGCCGTGCAAGACTTTACTCAAGGACTCAATGCCAGAAGTTCTGCGGCATCTCAGCAACTCAAAAAGAGCTTGATTGAGTACCCAGCCGTCACTTGGGCAGACATTCACAACCAGTACCAGTCGAAGATCAGGGTAGTAGATGATCAGATCGGGGTTCCATCGGGCTCTTCCTACCCTATTAGAACTTTTGATCGGTCTCTAAGGGATAACTATCGAGAACCAAGGTCGAATCGAGATAGACACCGGCCATACCCAGAAGATCGAAGGATTGTCCCGAGGGGGCACAAATCCTCGAGACAGGAAAGCAGGAACGACCCCAACCAAAGGAATAGGAGACCGTTGCAGAAAAACAACTTCGAAAAAACCAGTAACCGCCAAGAAGCACCTCAATTATCCGAGTATAATTTTAATGTCGATTAGGCGACTCTTGTTTCAGCAATCCGCCGCATCAAGGACACCAAATGGCCAAGGCCGTTACAAACGGACCCTGCCAAGAGAGACCCCAACCTTATATGCAAGTATCATGGCACTCACGGGCACAGAACGGAAGATTGCCGACAGCTAAGAGAAGAGGTCGCCCGGTTGCTCGAAAACGGGCATCTTCGGGAATTTTTAAGCGATCGAGCAAAAAACCACTACGAAAATAGGAACAGACCAGCAAATCAAGAAGAGCCGCGGCACACAATCAACATGATAATCGGGGGAGCAGATGCGCCTCAAGTACCGGTGTTGAAACGCACCAAAATATCAATTACCCGAGAAAAACGTACTCGGGACTACGCAACAGAAGGAACTTTATATTCTAGCGACAAGGATATCGAAGGTCTTACACAACCTCATAATGATGCACTGGTGGTATCGATGCTAGTACATGATACCCGAGTGAAGCGCGTACTTATCGACCCCGGGAGCTCAGCCAACATAGTTCGATCTTGGGTCATTTAGCAACTGGGTCTGTCAAACCAGATTATCTCCGAGGCCTGGGTACTCAAAAGTTTCAACATGGCTTCAGAAACAACCAAGAGTGAAATAACGTTGATGGTGAATATCACTGGGACTATCAGGGCAACAAAAGTTTGCGTAATCGAAGGCGATATGAGATATAACGCCTTGCTTGGGAGGCCTTGGATACATGATATCAAGGCCGTACCCTCAACCTTACATCAAATGTTGAAGTTTCCATCGGCCGAGGGAGCCGTCACCGTCTACGGGGAACAACATGCGGCAAGGGAAATGTTCGCGGTGGAAGAAGCGGCACCGAAATCTACTGTTCCCCCACAGAAGGCTAAATAGCAATTAGAGAAGCCGCCTTCAACAAATGAGGGTGAACAAGATCAACTCGACGAAGATAGTTACAGGGTACCCCGATCGTTTATTGCTCCGGATGAGTCCGACGCAGCCAAGTCGATGGTCGAGGAGCTCGAACAAGTCCCGATCCGCAGCGACGTATCCGATCGAAAGGTATACCTGGGCTCGGGTTTAAACTCCTAGCTCAGGTCCAAATTACTTACTTTCCTTTAAGCTGAGTATCGACCCGAAATTCCGCCGATCAAACAAAAAAGGAGACCTCAGTCCGAAGCTAAGCAGGCCTCCGTCAAGGACGAGGTAAACAAACTCTTAAATATAGGGTCCATTCGGGAGGTTAAATACCCAGAATGGTTGGCTAATGTAGTTGTAGTCCCTAAGAAGGGAAACAAACTTAGGATGTGCATAGATTATAAAGACCTAAATAAAGAATGCCCCAAAGACTCCTTCCACTTGCCCAACATCGATCGCATGATCGATGCTACTGCTGGCCACGAGACTCTTAGTTTTCTCGACGCCTATTCTGGGTATAACCAGATACAAATGGATAAAGATGACCAAGAAAAAACATACTTCATCACTAAGTATGGAACTTATTGCTATAATGTGATGCCTTTCGGGCTCAAGAATGCAGGGGCGACATATCAACGCTTGGTAAATAAAATGTTTGAAAAACAACTAGGTAAAACAATGGAAGTTTATATCGATGACATGTTGGTTAAGTCCCTGCGAGCAAAGGACCATTTAAGTCATTTGCAGGAAACGTTTGACGTTCTGAAGAAATACAACATGAAATTAAATCCGGAGAAATGCGCGTTCGGAGTGGGCTCTGGGAAGTTCCTTGGGTTTATGGTCTCGAACCGGGGAATAGAGATCAACCCAGAAAAATTTAAGGCCATCGAGGACATAATGGTCGTCGACAGCGTCAAGGCCGTACAGAAATTGACAGGCTGGATTGCAGCTTTGGGCCGATTTATATCGAGATCGTCGGACAGGAGTCATCGATTCTTCAATTTGCTAAAAAAGAAGAACGAATTATCATGGGGACCGGAATGCCAACATGCATTGGAGGAACTAAAAAGGTATCTTTCTAGCCCGCCTTTACTGCATACACCAAAGACAAGTGAACAGTTATATCTTTATCTCGCTGTATCGGAGATAGCAGTGAGCGGGGTCCTGGTCCGAGAAGAACAAGGTACGCAATTTCCCATTTATTACGTTAGTAGGACATTAGGAGAAACCAAGACCAGGTACCCACACTTAGAAAAACTAGCACTCGCTTTATTGAGTGCCTCTAGGAAATTGAAACCATACTTCCAATGTCACCCAATATGCGTGGTGAATACCTATCCCCTTAGAAATGTTATGCATAAACCTGAGTTATCGGGCCGACTGGCCAAGTGGTCCATCGAGATCAGTGGGTACGATATCGAATATCGACCTCGAACCTCGATAAAATCTCAGGTACTAGCCGATTTTGTCGTCGACTTCACACCGTCGCTCATCCCCGAAGTCGAGAGAGAGCTCATGGCTAAATCGGGGACTCCTTCGGGAGTGTGGACTCTGTTCACAAACAGTGCCTCAAATTCGAAGGGTTCGGGGCTAGGCATCGTACTCAAGCCCCCGACCGGAAACACAATTAGACAGTCCATTAAGACTGTAAAACTGACTAACAATGAAGCCGAATATGAGGCTATGATCGCAGGTCTAGAGTTGGCCAAGAACCTTGGAGCAGAAGTAATCGAGGACAAATGCGACTCCCTCCTTGTAGTCAACCAAGTGAATAGAACATTCGAAGTCAGAGAGGGACGTATGCAAAGGTATGTGGATAAACTTCAGGTCACATTACACAAGTTCAAGGAATGGACCCTACAGCACATACCTCGAGAACAAAACAGCGAAGCCGATACCCTCGCCAACCTAGGCTCATCGATCGAAGACGAAGAAAGCGACTCTGAAAAGATCGTGCAATTGTTAAGATCGGTGGTGGAAGAAGGTCATGCCGAGATCAACTCAACAAGCTTGACCTGGGATTGGAGAAACAAATACATAGAGTATCTCAGATCAGGTAAATTGCCAGCCGACCCCAAAGAATCGAGAGCAAGGCTACCCGATTTTTCTGGCCGATGATGGAACTCTATACAGAAGGACCTTCGGAGGACCTCTAGCTATATGTCTCGGACCGGGAGACACCGAGTACATCTTGAAAGAAATACACGAAGGAGCTTGTGGCAATCATTCCGGCTCCGATTCACTAGTTCAAAAGGTGATTCGGGCCGGCTACTACTGGAACGATATGGAGAAGGACGCAAAGGAATTTGTACGCAAATGCAGTAGGTGTCAAAGGCATGCACCGATCATCCACCAACCTGCAGAAACATTACATTCAATCATATCGCCATGGCCATTTATGAAGTGGGGGATGGACATATAGGTCCCCTCCCTCGAACACCAGGTAAAGATCAATTTATCCTTTTTATGACTGACTATTTTTCTAAGTAGGTGGAAGCACAGGCTTACGAGAAGGTCAGGGAAAAAGAGGTAATCGACTTCATATGGGACCATATCATCTGCCGATTCGGGATGCCTTCAGAAATCGTATGCGATAATGGAAAATAATTCATTGGCAGTAAGATAACCAAGTTCTTCGAAGACAACAAGATCAAGAGGATATTGTCAACTCCATATCACCCCAGCGGCAACGGTCAAGCAGAATCGACCAACAAAACCATAATCCAAAACCTGAAGAAAAGGCTAGTCGACGCTAAGGGAAAAGGGAGGGAAATGCTACCCAAAGTCTTATGTGCGTATCGAACGACCGAAAAAACTAGTATCGGAGCCACCCCGTTTTCCTTAGTATATGGCACCAAAGCATTGATACCGGTCGAGGTAGGCGAACCAAGCATCAGGTTTCGACACGCAACCGAAGAATCTAACCGGGAGGCTATGAATATTAGCCTGGAACTCTTAGATGAAAGAAGAGAAGTCGCTCTAGTCCGAATGGCAGCTCAGAAACAAAGAATCGAGAGGTACTATAATCAGAGAACTCGCCTCCGATACTTCAGTGCGGGGGACTTGGTACTTAGAATAATCACGCTCAATACCCGGGACCCCAATGAAGGAAAATTAGGACCAAACTGGGAAGGTCCCTATGCTGTATTGAAGGTCACCGGGAAGGGATCTTACAAGCTCGGGACTATGGATGGTAAGCAGCTACCAAATAATTGGAATGTAAGCCATTTGAAGAATTGTTAAGGTAACTTACTTCGCCTTTTTACTTTCTTTTTATTTCGTTTATCGGTACTGACACATGCAGGATAGATCGATAACAAGCAAGTCAGCACAAGGCATTAGGACTGAAAGCACGCGTTGCACTCTTTTTCCCTTCGACCGGTTTTGTCCCAAATTGGGTTTTACGGCAAGGTTTTTAATGAGGCAACCATATGTCGTGCTAACATAGATCAATCATTCATCGGAACTCACAAGTCTCATGTTAAACTCTAGTGATGTTTCATCTACTCACTTTGATTTCGTGGGCGCTACATAAAGATCGCTAGGAATTGATGTAAGGGTCAAACGGTCAGAAGAGCCGTACCCGAGTAGATCGATCTGATCCCCCTCCGTCAAATGAAGATGTACAAGAACATGAATATTAACAAAGTCATTTGGCACCTACATTGTACTCTTAAGCCCAAGGGCTTTTTCAATTATCTTCGCATTATCAACAATTGACATTGGCAAAAGATGAACATTGAATCCGAAGGGGGATAAGACCTAACAATGCAAACCCCGAAATCGACTGATCAGGCCAAGGTCCTGGTGAGTTAACAAAACACGAAGGGAATTGGGACCGATCTAGGCAATCCCGATTTATGAAAGGCCAAGGCCGGATTAAATTAAAAACTCAGAACTGATCGAAGTTTGCAAGGGCAAGACTTCGATTATCCGAAATAAGGCTAAGGCCAAATCAGATTGAAAGGGGTCTAATTTTTGCTAAGGCATGATCCCGATTCGCATACCAAAAAGCATAGCTTAATGGTCGAAAGCAGAGCGAATAAAGCTCGTATAACCGTTCTGAATTTGCAATAAGGCTAAGGCCGAACTAATTATTAACCAATTCAGTCGGTCGCAACTTATAATCCTAGCTAAGGCAGGAAATGGCGAAACATGAAAGTCAAGGAACAAAATCGAAATGTAACAAAAGATGTTTATACATATGATGAAATTCTTATACATATCCGGGCTATAAAATATCGATACAACGTCAGTCCGAGCCGTCTTCATCTTCTTCGGGAAAGGTTTGCTTCCTCATATCAGCCTCAATCTTTGTTGCCTCAGCAATTTCGGAAGACAGATCGAAACCACGGGCTTGAAGCTCCTCAATAATGGAAAGGCGAGTCTGGCACTTAGTGTATTCAACCAGCATCTTCGATTGCTCTTGGGCGACCCCGGTGTTGGCTCTGTACTGAGCTATCAAATCTTCAGCATCGGCCTTGGTAGTAGCAATCTCCGATTTTGCTTCCTGCAGTTGGTTAACCAGAACCACCCGATCTTGAGTAAGTGACTCAAGTTGGAGCCGGTGGGATTCATTGTTCTTAATCAGAGCTTCAATCCTCTCCTGCGCCTCCGAGGCCTGTTCTCTTAATCGAGTTTGGAGAGCCTCTTTCTCCGAAGTTAAAGTCTCGACCATGGCTCTCCACCCGCTCGTTTCAGCTTTGGCCCTTGTGCAGCTCAAATCGGAGTCCGTCCAATCGATTAGTCATTTGCCCCAGTTGGTCAACATCGTTGATATGCTCTCTCCTTACAAAAGCCAGCTCAGCCCGGAGGCTCGATATCTGACTTTCGAGTCGCTGACGTTAAGCCCTTTCTTGTGTCATTCCTTCTATGATTCGAAGGAACATTTCATGATAAAGCACCAAAGACTGTGGGGAATATGAATTAAAAACTATCAATACGGGCTTAGAATCAAGACATTGAGCGTAATTTAAAACAAACAAGAAAGCATACCCTATTCGATGCCTGTTGAGCTTCATTGAACAAGCAAGCCCAATCCACTGCATTCATTGCGGCTTGGTCTTCATCAGTCACCAAACAGTGGAGATAACCGGCCACGCCTATCGGTGCGCCTAATGCTCGGACATCCTCGGGGACGGTGAAGGTAATCACCCTCTTACGATCAGGGTTTGAGCTCGGAGCAGGGAATTTGTCGGTCAATTTGATACCAGCCGACACCCCACTCGTCTCGGCCAGGGGACTCCTTCTTGGGACTTCAAGCCCGAAGGTATCAGCCGACGGCACCCCGTCGAAGAATTCTTCAAAGGCCCCAGCTGCAACCGGCCCCTTAATCGGTGTGTGCATTCTTGCAGCTTGGGCTTCACTCAGAGTTGCCTCTGAAAAAGAAGGTGAATGCACCATCTCCGGAATATCTGAGACCCTTTGTGTTGCTACTCCTGTGTCGGCCCGGTTCCCGGTCCCTGCTCCCGCTTCGACATTCTCTTCTTGGGGAGCGCAGGTCTCCTCCACACTCGGCTCGGGGACTGCCCGAGGCTATTTGTCGTTTAAGGTTTCGGGGCTCTCTTCCCCCTCGGAATCGTCGCTTAGTTGAATGGAAGGGTCGGTAACTTTGACTTTGCGAGCCCTCATCTTTTTCCTGCCTTTCTTCTTCTCGGGCTCAGCTTGATCGGGAGCCTCTTTCCTCTTCTTTCCTCCCTCTTTCCCCGATACGGAAAGGGGACGAGGAACTGCCTCACCAGTGGGTGCCGACCTCAACTCGGCATCCTTCGAGAGACCTGCAAAATGAATTTTCAAAAAGCTAAGTGTTGATACCGATTATCTCAAAATAATATGAACATTACTGAAGCTCACCATGATTCTTGGCCTCCCAAAGGCCTTTCGATATCTCCCGCCAGGCCCGTTTCGAGTAGGATCTTTGGCCCACGACCTTCCTGACCCACTCCTCTAAATGTTGAATCGCGGCCGGCGCCTGGGAAACAGCTGCATCTCACAATGCACCTGTTATGCATTGGAAGAAAAACAATAAGTGATCTTGAGTAAAGAGACACTTACGTTTCATGTTCTACTTTTCAGGGAACGGCATGTCATCGGCAGGGATCAGATCGGAGGACTTGATTCGGATAAATCGACTCATCCAGCCCCGGTCTCTATCTTCGTCAATGCTCGAGAACGGAGCCTTGCTAGCCCGGCGAGCGAGCTTTATCAGTCCCCCTCGGAACATCCGGGGACTGTATAATCGGAGTAAATGATCGATGGTAAAAGGGTGCCCCCCTTCGACCTTACTCACAAAAAAGCGAAAGAGATAAATTATACGCCACACGGAGGGATGGATCTGACCCAGAGTAACGTTGTATCTCCTACAAAATTCAACGATTATAGGGTCCAAGGGTCCAAATGTGAATGGGTAGGTATATACGCTGAGATAGCCCTCCACATGAGTGGTAATAGCTTCATCCGAGGAAGGGATTACCACGTCTTTATCGGTCCATTGGCATTCAGCCTTTACCCTGTCGAGATGCCTTTGAGTGATCGAGCTGATATACAGCGAGACCGGTTCGCCTCGGCCAGGTACCGAGGAAGGCTTCTCGACTTTGAAGTCGGAGCTTATA
>MCJB01012407.1:0-61015 GCA_002018475.1 Nicotiana obtusifolia
CCAGTCACATTGCCTGCAGCAACTACAGCAGCCAGAAGCACACCTAACAGACAACCAACAGCAGCATCACCCTAAAGATTATAGGACCACAAAGCACCTAATTCAGCATGCAAAACAAAGACAACTGCCATATCATCAAGAGCAAACAAAATCCCAAAAAGCAGCAACATATATCATGTTCATCACTGATCCCAACACCCTCCAAAGTACTGTAAACAGCTGAAGATAGTCCAGATTATTGCTGCAGTTGCACGGTGTGGTATTAGCACCCTTGGTGCTCAATCTGTTGCAACTACAGCAATCGTCTTGGACACTCCCAACCACATCACAATACTGGGAACCTAACTTCACTCAGCAACACATCAGCAATCTACAGAGCCAACAGTCATCACAGGAAACTGAAACACCAACAGGCTATCATCAGAAGCAGCACAATAGCAAGGATATACTCAGCCATAGAGCACATCAGCAGCAGCTTCAGGACATAGAAACTCAGCCAGCAAAGTATCAGCAGAGCAAGTAGACAAACAAAAGCAACAACAATTCAGCTCAACTATCATGGATCCCTCCAGCACTCATATTCCATAGACATCCAATCAACACAAAGCAGTTCAGGAGCAAGGATAAGCATATACATAACTCAATGCAGCAGCACCTTCAAGCTACAGAAACGTAGACTCCAGTTCACAAAATTCCAATTAACTCAGAGCAGCGCAGGAGAAAGGAACACAAAGCAAAACAGCAGCAGCTTCAAGACACAACTACAGAGTTAATGGAATATCAGCAGAAGAAACATTCATCAAGGAACAACAACAATCAGAGCAGACCATTTCAAAACTCACTAACACTATACTTGACTGTCCATCCACAAAAACAAGCAGTACTCCCTCGCTGAAAACTATACGATCATCAACTTCCTGACATTTATCTTCAACTTGGCTTTCGTCAAAGCAAACTTAAAGACAGCTCATGCTTTTTTGTCAATCTTTTGCAACATCTTACAGATAGATGTCAGGAGCATATATTAGGAAGTAAACACCCAATTAACTTAATAGAAATAGGAATACATGTACTTTTTTGTATAGTTGACTTACAAGAAACTCACATTGTTTTTGCACAGATGATTGTGTATCATCAAATAAACAACCGTTACATCATTTTAGGTCTAAACCCCTACTATTTTCTAGGTACAATTACTCATCACCTTAAGATGATTAATAGTGCAGGCATTCGATTTTGGAAGGTAATGTTTACGTCCCCCTCCATTGTTGTACTTTAATTTCAGTAATAAAATATAAATTGAGATAAAAAATATACATAGGGCAAGTTCTAGACATCGAATGCAATGCACAGAATACACAAAACCTCACACACACATGGCACATAACTCAATCAATATTACACTATCAAGATGCTCTAGTCAAAGCAGTTAAGCAAAGTTAAAATTACTCAATTTAAAGTACTTATACAAGAGTCAAAAACTGAGCCTAAGCGTCACAACTAAAGTACTCACTATTCTCAAGGCATATTAAGGTCAAGAGATATTGCTTTAAATTCAAATCATAGCACAAGGTTTCCTACTATTCTACAAAACAAAAAAAACTAACTTCACCCGGTTCAAACAAAACCCTTAGAAAAGAACCGCGGCACAAAGAAAAACCAAGGGGAATTATTACACCAACTACAAAAGAAAATCTTTTTGTCATTTTCAATCGCCTTTAATCCCTCGAGAAACCCATCGAATGATATCCATCGTCGGGAAAGTCGAATATTTTTGGTAATTTTATGATTTTTCTCATTTTTCTATCTCTAACTACTAAAACAACAAAACTAAATTACTAACACAGATACATACAACGTACAATTTTTCTCACCCCACATTTTTAAGTTGTGGAAAGTCCCCATGACACACAATTAAAAAGCATAAGGTAAAGGAAAATTTCCTAAACTTTCAGTTGGGGTCTGAGTCGAAGTCGGGCTCCATTCCACATGCTCGAACCAATGCATACATCCATGCGGACATCTTCTTCTCAACCTTCTTGGGGTACACACCACACTTATCTTTTCCACTCCTTGCAGCCTTTTTATTCGAACTCTTCGGTTTCCAGTCAACACTTGCAGCTGGCTTCTCTTTCTTCACCCTCATTTCTACATTTATCTCAAAAGTTACAGTCTCCTCTCCCACTCTAAGCATGAGTTTTCCATCATGTATACCTAAAATGCTCTACTCGTTGCTAAGAATGGTCTTCCTAAGATGAGAGGGACTTCCTTATTCTCCTCCGTATTTACTACTATAAAGTCTACAGGAAACACGAACTTATCCACCCGCACTAAGACATCTTCCACTATCCCCTCAGGTACCAGAGTTGTTTAGTCAGCCAGTCGCAAAGATATTAGTACCGACCTTATCTCTCTAATCTCACTCTCCAGCTTCCTGTTTATAGACAATGGCATTAGATTAATCGAGGCACCAGAATCACATAAAGAGTTATCAAATTTAATAGAGCCTAAATAGCAAGGTATAGTAAAACTCCTTGGATCTCCACATTTTTATGGGAGTTTGTTTTGCAAGATTGCACTGCAATGCTTTGTGAGCTTAACTACTAAAGTCTCCTCGATCTTCCTTTTCATTGTGAGGACCTCCAGCTTCTCTCTATTTAGCTTTTGGGGAAAAGGTAAAGCAGGCACGTGCTTGCTCTCTTCATGATCATCCCTTCTTGAATTCTCCTCTTTCTTCTTCTTCACAATTCCCTTCTTGCCTTTCTTCTTCTTATCCACTTCATCTTTCAGCTGCTCCTAACTTTCTTTTTTGGGTGCCACATGCTTTTGGACTCAGGTGGGCTCTTCCAATACTTGCCCGCTTCTCAGAGTTATAGCATTTATCGTCTCCTTAGGGTTTCTCTCAGTATCAACTGGCAAAGTACCTGGGATCCTTTTAGATAAGATTGTAGAAATTTGTCCCATTTGTCTCTCTAGATTTCGAAGACCAGTACCTATTTCCTTGATAGCTTCACCATGTTCCCTTATAGCTACAGTATGAATTTCGAGCTTCTCATCAGTATCTGAATAGAGGCCTTCATGAGATGTTCCAAGCCAGATTGAATGGGCTGTTGAGGCTAAAATTGCGGCCTCTGCTGATTTTGGAGAACATGCGCCTATTGTCCCTGAGGTATGGAATTAGTCTGTTGCCATGCACTCGCTGTACCCTCAGATGAACTCCGTGGAAAACAGGGGTGTCTCTGACCCATTGCATTAAAGTTATAATTCCCAACAACATTAACTTCCTCAATTGAGGCTTCACACTCATAAGTAGGGTGTCCTCTTCCACATATATCACAAGCTGCATGAGGTTCACTCTATATTGAAGCGAAGGTTAGCCTCCTTATCTTCTTTTCCACAGCATACATAGTTCAATTATGCTATTTTGACACTTTCTGACTGTCTCCTTAAACTTCTCCTAAGCATCAAAAACTGTTTCAGTATCTTTCTGGTAGAAGTTATGGATCTATCTTCTAAACTTGCCCATTTTAGCTAAGGAGAAATATTTATCAAGAAATTTTCTGGTCATCTCCTCCCATGTCCTAATCTATCCCTGAGGCAAGCTTCGAAGCCACAGCTTCGCATCATTTTTTTAGTGTGAAGGGAATTCCCTTAAGTAGATCGCATCTTGTTAAACACCATTATATTGAAAGGTGTTCATGATCTCCTCAAAGTCCGTTAGATGGTTGTTTGGATCTTTATTCATCTTTCCTCTGAAGACAAAACCGTTTTGAACAGTTTGAAGCAACCCTTGCTTCAATTCAAAATTGCTCGCTGCCATTGAAGGTGGTCGCATATTTGACAATCCGTGGTTGTAAACTGGTCTATCATAATCACCAATTGGTTTCCCAGCACCCGGAGCTAAGTTTCTTAACTGGCCTGCACCCACGGGTTGATTTTGATTAAGTCTGTGACCTCTCTCTTCTTCATAGACAAGTTGTGCATTTCGAAGAGCTGCTTCCTCAGCCTCCAGTGCGGCGTTTTCTCTTTGTTGGGCTGCCTCTCTTGCAGCCAAATCCACATTATCATCATCTGCAGCCATACTTTCATTGGTTGAAGATTGCCCATCTTTCACCATATTCTCGTGGAAATTTCTTTCCTTCCTCAACTGTTACAATTGTTTCTCGATTTTTGGTTCGTATGGCAGCAATTCCTACCTAGAAGATCGGGTCATGCACCACTCTTACCTGTAGCCTGTGCACAGTCAAAGAACACCAACCATAATAAAGGGAAAAATAAAATAAAATAAAAATAAAATAAACAAAATTCATGAATTAACACTACAAACAATTTCAAACACTATTGATTGCCAAACCCCGGCAACGGCGACAAAATATTACGAGCGCAAAACAAACACTTAAATATGCTCGCTAGTTGAATATAGTACAACATAATATCATGTCCACAAGGGTTATATTTAAAAAGTGATTTCTTAGCCTCTAGTTTAATTGCTATCAAAGATAATCGACAAATTAGATTTGTGTGATTAAAACTAAAATTTACTAAAACTCTAACATATTGACTAATGACAATCAACACCAGCAATGAGTAAGGAAAGATATCAAGGGAGAAAATAAGGGGTTGATTGGAAAGGTGCAAGATAATTGTCTGGGATTTAACGCTAGTCGATACACTTCTAAGGTTCAAGTGTGTCTCTCGAATTCACTCTATTATTGATTCAAACGTTCAGTAGATACTCCTCTCTCGATTAAGTCTCAACCTCATAATAAAAACTAAGTTAAGCTCGGTGAAGATATGCAAGAATTCGTAGTGGATTGGTCTTTAGGAGAGCCTCTTTCAATTATCCGCCTACTAGGTCTAAATAATAATTCAACTAGATTCTTTCGATTATAAAAGAAGAATCAATGAGCTTAAGCAACAAGATAATGCAAAAACATCACAAGTTATGCCTCTTCTGATTACATTGATATTCGGCTTAAAGTATGCATATTTTTTTGTATATTGTCTCGCATTGTGCTCATGTCTCATAGATTTTGGATGTATAATATAATGGTTTTTTCTAATTTGTGGTATTTCTATGTGTAGGAATCATTCAGATACGATTTGGGACGAAAGTGTGCGAATTGGATTGAAAATAGGAAGAAAAGGCAAAAGTGCACTTTTAAGCGCCACATGTAGCATGGGGCGCTACCTGTGGCCCAGTTTCCAGAAGCATAAAATATACAGCGCTAGGGCTAGCGCCCCCACGCTACACTGGGCGCTGGTGACAGGGACAGGTCCTATGTTGCCGGGGGCTTGTTATTTCGGCCCTACACACCCCAACTCGTAGAAAAGGTGTCCTAAACCTAATTTGGAGGGAGGAGAATGTCTTTGAGAGGAAAACACCAGCATAGAGCTGCTGTGATGGCCGAAATTCACGAAATTCCATCTTTCTTCTGCCAAACTTAGTAATTTGTATGTTTCTTTGTATGATTTGTTGTTTGGCTACCATGTCTATGTGGAGCTAAACTTTACGTGCTAGGGTTGTGGTTCTTTCATGACTATTGTTATTCAAATATTGATTTTGATTTCTTAGTTTATCGTATTGGTTTATTTATTCAATCTGCATTTAATTATTTGATTGTTTGATCACCAATTAAATACTATCTACGAATCTAAATTGGAACTTGAAAGTGGGAATTCTTTATTGCATATAGGATTGAGTAGAGCAGGTTCTTGAACTCGATAGATTCTTATGAGCAATATCAACACTGTTAACAAATAAACTAGATAAATTTGTTAGTCAATTCAATTGAAGAATACAATAGGAATGTGAGATAGGCCACGACCCTAGATCGTTTTCATCACATTGATAATATAAAACTCTGCTCTTCTTCAATTTAATGTTCATTAGTTATTTTCTTTTTATTTTAATTAGTTTATAATCAAATACTTCTAGTTTAATTCTTGTTTAGATAATTAGGATAGTCTAATTTAGTTAATAGTTAGTCACAAGTCCTCGTGGGTTCGACATCCAAATTTTAATCACATTATTATTTGACAACCGCGTGTACTTGCGTATGCGTTTGGCCGCAACAAGTTTATGGCGCCTTTGCCAGGGACTTAGAATTAGCTATTTTTCTAGATTAGACATTTATTTTTTATCTACTCAAGTTTTTTTTTTTTGTTTGTTGTAGCTTAGTTAGTATTTTTTATTCATTTTAACATGGCACTTCGAATGAAAATTATTCGAATGATGGTTATTCTTATTTTCATGATCCTTGTCCATATTGTAGAGGACCCCACTTGTGGAAAAATTGTCAGAATGTTCTCGAGACCGAGTTGTGCGCACAATGTCAATCCTTCAAGTGGAATATTTGTATTATATGTAGTGGTAAAGGTGGCCATTAGGATGGTTGTCCTAATTCTTCTTATCCTTCTCTGAGCCCATATTATGATATTTCTATTAGTGTTTCAGAGTTTGATAGGGGCAATGTAGTGCAGGATATGGAACGTGATGCGTACTTCCTAACATTTATCTTCAACTTGGCTTTCGTCAAAGCAAACTTGAAGACAGCTCATGCTTTTTTGTCAATCTTTTGCAACATCTTAGAGATAGATGTCAGGAGCATATATTAGGGAGCAAACACCCAATTAACTTAATAGAAATAGGAATACATGTACTTTTTTGTATAGGCTGACTTACAAGAAACTCACATTGTTTTTGTACAGACGATTGTCTATCATCAAATAAACAACCGTTACATCATTTTAAGTCTAACCCCCTACTGTTTTCTAGGTACAATTACTCATCACCTTAAGATGATTAATAGTACAGGCATTCTATTTTGGGAGGTAAGGTTTATGTCCCCCTCCGTTGTTGTACTTTAATTTCAGTAATAAAATATAAATTGAGATAAAAAAAACACATAGGGCAAGTTCTAGACATCAAATGCAATGCACAGAATACAAAAAACCTCACACACACATGGCACATAACTCAATCAATATTACACTATCAAGATGCTCTAGTCAAAGTAGTTAGGAAAAGCTTAAATTACACAATTTAAAGTACTTATACAAGAGTCAAAAACTGAGCCTAAGCGTCACAACTAAAGTACTCACTATTCTCAAGGCATAATAAAGTCAAGAGATATTGCTTTAAATTAAAATCATAGCACAAGGTTTCCTACTATTCTACAAAACAAAAAAACTAACTTCACCCGGTTCAAACAAAACCCTTGGAAAACAACCGCGGCACAAAAAAAAAACCAAGGGGGAATTATTGCACTAACTACAAAAGCAAAATCTTCTTGTCATTTTCTTTCGCCTTTATTCCCTCGAGAAACCCGTCGAATGATATCCATCGTCGGGAAAAGTCAATTTTTTTTTTAATTTTATGGTTTTTCTCACTTTTCTATCTCTAACTACTAAAACAACAAAACTAAATTACTAACACAGATACATACAACGTACAATTTTTCTCACCCCACATTTTTAAGTTGTGGAATGTCCCAAGAGCACACAATTAAAAAGCATAAGGTAAAGGAAAATTTCCTAAACTTTCAGTCGGGGTCAGAGTCGAAGTCGGGCTCCATTTCACGCGCCCGAACCAATGCATACATCCATGCGGACATCTTCTTCTCAGCCTTCTTGGGGTACACCCCACACTTATCTTTTCCACTCGTTGCAGCCTTTTTTTTCGAACTCTTCAGTTTCAACTAAACACTTGCAGCTGGCTTCTCTTTCTTCACCCCCATTTCTACATTCATCTCAAAAGTTACAGTCTCCTCCCCCACTCTAAGCATGAGTTTTCTATCATGTATATCCAAAATGCTCTACTCGTTGCTAAGAATGGTCTTCCTAAGATGAGAGGGTCCTCCTTATTCTCCTCCATATTTACTACTATAAAGTATACAGCAAACACGAACTTATACACTCGCACTAAGACGTCTTCCACTATCCCCTCGGGTATCAGAGTTGTTTGGTCAGCCAGTCGCAAAGATATTAGTACTGACATTATCTCTCCAATCTCACTCTCCATCTTCATGTATATAGACAATGGCATTAGATTAATCGAGGCACCAGAATCATATAATGATTTATCAAATTTAATAGAGCCTAAATAGCAAGGTATAGTAAAACTCCCTGGATCTATACATTTTTCTGGGAGTTTGTTTCGCATGATTGCACTGCAATGCTTTGTGAGCTTAACTACTAAAGTCTCCTCGATCTTCCTTTTCATTGTGAGGACCTCCAGCTTCTCTCTATTTAGCTTTTGGGGAAAAGGTAAAGCAGGCATGTGCTTGCTCTTTTCATGATCATCCCTTCTTGAATTCTCCTCTTTCTTCTTCTTCTTCTCAATTCCCTTCTTGCCTATCTTCTTCTTATCCACTTCATCTTTCAGATGCTCCTCACTTTCTTTTTCGGGTGCCACATCCTTTTGGACTAGGGTGGGCTCTTCCAATACTTTCCCTCTTCTCAGCGTTACAGCATTTATCGTCTCCTTGGGGTTTCTCTCAGTATCAGGTGGCAAAGTAACTGGGATCCTTGTAGATAAGATTGTAGAAATTTGTCCCATTTGTCTCTCTAGATTTCGAAGACCAATACCTATTTCCTTGATAGCTACACCATGTTCCCTTATAGCTACAGTATGAATTTCGAACTTCTCACCAGTTTCTGAATAAAGGCCTTCATGAGATGTTCCAAGCCAGACTGAATGGGCTGTTGAGGCTAAAATTGTAGCCTCTACTGATCTTCAAAAACATGCGCCTATTGTCCCTGAGGTATGGCATTAGTGTATTTCCATGCATTCGCTGTACCCCGAGATGAACTCCGTGGAAAACAGGGGTGTCTCTGACCCATTGCAGTAAAGTTATAATTCCCAACAACATTAACTTCCTCAGTTGAGGCTTCACACTCATAAGTGGGGTGTCCTCTTCCACATATATCACAAGCTGCTTGAGGTTCACTCTATATTGAAGCTAAGGTTAGCCTCCTTATCTCCTTTTCCATAGCGTACAGAGTTCAATTATGCTATTTTGACACTTTCTGACTGTCTCCTTAAACCTCTCGCAAGCATCAAAAACCGTTTCAATATCTTTCTGGTAGAAGTTATGGATCTATCTTCTAAACTTGCCCATTTTAGCTAAGGAGAAATATTTATCAAGAAATTTTCTGGTCATCTCCTCCCATGTTCTAATCGATCCCTGGGGCAAGCTTCGAAGCCACTGCTTCGCATCATTTTTTAGTGTGAAGGGAATGCCCTTAAGTAGATCGCATCTTGTTAAACACCGTTATATTGAAAGGTGTTCATGATCTCCTCAAAGTCTGTTAGATGGTTGTTTGGATCTTTATTCATCTTTTCTCTGAAGACAAAGCCGTTTTTAACAGTTTGAAGCAACGCTTGCTTCAATTCAAAATTGTTCGCTGCCATTGGAGGTGGTCGAATACTTGACAATCCGTGGTTGTAGACTGGTCTATCATAATCACCAAGTGGTTTCCCAGCAGCGGGAGCTAAGTTTCTTAACTGGCATGCGCCCACGGGTAGTAATTTTTATCTTTCTTGTATGGTTTGTTGTTTGGCTACCATGTCTATGTGGAGCTAAACTTCACATGCTAGGGTTGTGGTCCTTTCATCACTATTGTTATTAGAATATTGATTTTGATTTCCTAGTTTATCGTATTGGTTTATTTATCTTGCACCTAATTATTTGATTGCTTGATCACCAACTAAATACTATCTACCAACCTCGAATGGAACTCGAATGTGGGTATTCTTTGTTGCATATAGGATTGATTAGAGCAGGTTCTTGAACCTGGCCATCGGGGAACATATTCGTGGTTAGGATAGATATAGACCTAGTTTCCTTGCTTGGTTGATTTACAGGAATTATAAATGCGCTCTTGTTAATTCTAATTCCATAGACATATAGTCGTTAGGTTAGCTTGAATAGGCGAGTAAGAACTCGACAGATTCATATGAGCAATATCAACACTTTTAACCAATAAACTAGATAAATTAGTTAGTCAATTCAATTGAATAATACAATAAGAATGTGAGATAGCCCACAACCCTACATCGTTTTCATCGCATTGATAATATGAAACTCTGCTCTTCCTCAATTTAAGGTCCATTAATTATTTTCTTTTTCTTTTAATTAGTTTATAATCAAATATTTCTAGTTTAATTCTTGTTTAGATAATTAGGATAGTCTAGTTTAGTTAATAGTTAGTCACAAGTCCTCATGGGTTCGACATACGACTTTTAATCACTTTATTACTTGACGACCGCGTGTACTTGCTTGTGCGTTTGGCTGCAACAAGTTTTTGGCGCCTTTGTCGGGGACATAGAATTAGCTATTTTTCTAGATTAGACATTTAATTTTTATCTACTCAAGTTTTTTTGTTTTAGCTTAGTTAGTATTTTTTATATATTTTAACATGGCATCTTGGAATGAAAATTATTCGAATGATGATTATTATTATTTTCATGATCCTTCTCCATATTGTGGAGGACCCCACTTGTGAAAAAATTGTCAGAATGTTCTCAAGACCGAGTTGTGCGCACAATCTCAATCCTTCAAGTGGAATATTTGTATTATATGTAGTGGTAAAGGTGGTCATTAGGATGGTTGTCCTAATTCTTTTTATCCTTCTCTAAGACCATATTATGATATTTTTAACAGTGTTTGTGAGTTTGATAGGGGCAACATAGTGTTGGATATGGAACGTGATGCATACATTAAGGATATTTTGAGGCAAGTAGCAGAGCAGCAGGATGAACTCAAAAAAGATAAGAAAAGAATGAGGGTAGTAATCACAAGAATGAAGGCCAATCTGGAAGAATTTAATGAAGAAAGCGAGTCCAGCAAGAGGAAAATTTTGAACAAGAAGAGATTTTGAGCCAAACATGGCTAGTGGAACAAGCTAAAAACTTAAAAATATATGAGGCTCAACGTTGAGGAAATTACAAATGAGATGAGATACTTTATAGAAGGAAGAGCTGAACTGGGACAAGAGATCGATAAATTTGGTACTGCTATCCATGACATAGAGGCTCAATTGAATGCAAAGGTTGATGAGTCTAACGTTACAAAATAGTAATGAGTTGTGTGAAGCTGAAAAGGAGCTTATACGCCAAATTCTGGAGCTAAAAGTGGAGAGCCAATCATTCGAGCATATTTTTGTTGATGATGCCCATGTTGAGAAAAATACACTAGAGCCATGTGAGGAAGCAGATAATGTCTTATTTGAAGACTCTTGTTCATGTAAATATGAGGATGTAAAGAGTAATACAGTTCTAGAGTTAGGGCGTATCGGTCCTCATCTGAGTTTATGGAGGAACTAAGGGACGAGGAACGGGGTACTTATATTCTAGAATTTGTTGGGCCAAAAAGCAAAAATTACATTCCTCATATAAAGGCCAAGAAGTACAAAGTGGAATATTTTTATTTGGCATGTTATCTTTGTAGCTCCACCACTTGAGCATAGCCGCAGACTAGATGCAGTGTTAGGGATACAATTTATAAGTTCAAGGTGGAGGAAAAAGTAATTCACGTCGTGCTGCGACGTTAAATTAGACGCTTGTTGGGAGGCAATCCAGCATTACTACTTTATTTTATATTTGATTATTTTTGTAAAATTTATTTTTTTATTATTTTTGTTGTGTTGTTTTGTTTTGTAGGATTATGAGCATACGAAGAATAGCCACAGCAAGCGTGCAAAAGCGAGCCAGATGGTTGAAAATAGTTTGAGGTACCCGCACAAAAGGCCATCATTGGGAGAAGTCTGAGTATCCCGTGAGCTGTTATTGCTTAGTCCTTTGGCCTTTTAGGGAGATTCTTTTCCACCCTTGTTATTTTTACTTTATTTGTGCATTGGGGACACTGCACTTTTTTAAGTCCGGGTCGAAGACTCTCTGTGCTTTGTATAGTATTATTATATTATATTGTTAGTTTCTCATCTTTTTATTGTTAGCTAGCTTTTTATTTTTTAATTGCATAGTTAGCAGAATTAATGGTGTAGTATTGTAGTAGTATTTTTAGTAGCTTTATCTAAAAAGAAAAATCATACATACAAAGAAAAAATATTTATTGAAAAAAATTGGACTTTTCCCGACGATGGATGTCCAAACAATTTTCTTGAGGGAATAAAGTCTAAAAAATAAATTGTAAGTTAAAGAAACAAAAAATAGTTCTTTTAGTTTTCCATAGGTAGCAATGATCCCCCATGATTTTTCTTTGTGCCTCCGTTCTTTTCCGTGGTATGTAGTTTGAACCAGGTAATTTTTCTAGAGTAGATTAAGAATTTAGGGAATAAAAAGGAGGGAAATGATGAACCTAGGCGCCCCTGACTGGTTTGATAGTAACATATTTAGGCTTTGGCATGTGTAGTATCTTTCCTATGATTTGAAATTGTTGATGATGCCTTGTTTAGTTGGATGGCATGTTTTGCGACGCCTGTGTCTCGTTTTCTTGACTTGTATTCACTTGTCTTGATGCTTAATATCTCGTGGCTTTGTGAATACTTGCATTAGTTGAGAGTCAGAATTGGACCGTCCCATAGTGAGTCATGTGCGATGTGTGATATGGTGTTTGTGTAGTCCATTTTTTTGTAATTGATTCTAGAACTTGCCCGGTATGTGAGTTGAAACGAAATTTTAGGTGATGCTCGGTTTGAAAAATGATTTTAGGACTTGTTTGATCTTTTCGAGCTTTGTGGTTATCACAAATAAACTTTATCCCTAGTTAATCCATTTGAGCCTATAGATTTTTATTTGGCACCCACATTACAAGCCTATATCATTTTTGTTCTTACTTGATATTGTGTTGATCCTTTTACCTCTTTAAGCACTTTAATTGTGAAATGAGCGTTAAATGAAGAAAGAAGGGACTAAGTGTGTGGTGGCTTTTGAGTGGAACCAATGAAAGGAAGAACGCGCGCTTGTTTTGTAAAATCCACTAGTGAAAATTGCAAAAGAGAAAAACAATAGTTGAAAAAACGAGAAAAAGAAAAAAAAATAAAAATATGTAGATGAATAAATATCTTGTTTTCTTTTTTTCTTTTTTAATGTAAAAAAAACACCTTCTAGTGAGAGAGGCTCTGGTGATAAGAGAGAGAATTTGAGGCGAAGAACACGAAGCTCTCATCGCCATCTATGGCGACGTCGGCCGGAGCTCAACCAGCTGGCGAACCTCCTCCCCTCACTTCCCAACCTCCCACCACAAACACAACCAGTCAACAACCCCTAGACTACAGCCATTTACTCAGAAACTCTAAACTCACTCCCAACAGTAAACCCTAACTCGACAGCACAAAATCGAACCAATACCTTTCAAATGAGCAAGCTTCTTGCAAGGTCAGCCCTATGTCAAATTTACAGAAGCTGAAGTTGATAGAATGAACATAATCAAAGGCCTTCAATATGCACTAATCGGTAAATTTTCCTACTCCGCCGGTTAATTCCTGCTCAGTGTGGAATTAAAGGCGACTGTAACATTGGGCTCCTCAGAGACAGGCACGTGCTAATTCGATTGACGCTTCAAGAGTTCATCAACTTCACATCGAAGGCAGTATATTAGCTGAAAGCAAAAGATGGATACGAATATCAGATAAGGACATTGATTTATGATGCCAAATTCAAAGAAGGAGAAGAAACGTCCAAAGCAATGGCTTGGATTTCATTCCCAAATCTGCTACCCACTTATTTTGTTATAGAATGCCTCTTTTCTTTAGCCTCAGCAGTTGGAAAGCCATTGCATGTAGATATGGCAACGGTCAACAAAACTCGTCCAAGTTGTGCAAGAATCAAGGTTTTAGTTGATTTGGTAATAGAACTACCAAAGAAAGTCCGCATGGATATTGAGAATGAACTTACAGGGAGCATAAAAACTGAATGGGTAAAAGTTCAGTATGACTTCATACCCAAATACTGCAAACAGTGTAAGTTACAGGGTCATGACATGTTAGAATGTTGGAAGCTTCATCCTGAACTACTGAATGATGAAAAGCAGAAATCTAAGGAAAAGACAAAAGAAGCAGCACCCCTCACGATCTTGTCAAGTGGTAAGGTGGTTAGCAACATTGGTCTACAATGGAAGGATATCAATCAAACCCAAAGCAAAGACAAACAAATAGCAGACCAATCCAAAAGTCAATTGACACTAACACCAGCTATTACAGAGGTGGAGAGATTGCAGACAAACAATAAGTTTCCAGCACTGGAGATTGAACAGGGCAGAGCCAATGAAGACAATCAACTAATTGTAGCCGATGAAGTAATGAGAGGAAATACACATGCCTCAAAGGCAACACGTTTAATTTCCACTCTAGGTACTAGCAAGCCATTACAGCTTACTAAGACACAAGCTGAGGTAAATGGAAGTGGAGACAAAGAAATAACATTCGAAAGCAAAGAAACAACTAGACATTGGGTCAAAAGGGCTTTTATCAACAACATCATAACAAATCAATCATGCCAAGAAATCTTGATACCTGAGGTGAATGAGGCTGACAGAATCCAACTTAGTGAAGGCAAGCTATGGAGTGAGCAATTAGAAAAAGGATCAGAAGAAGAAGCAGTACCAGAAGGAATGGGAAGTGATGAGGATTCAACTGATGAGGAAGAAGAACCAAATATATAAAGTATAAATGACAAGGCAAAGCAACAAAACAAAAGGGAATACCCTCAAATTAACCACAAATATGAGGAGTTCTCAATAGCAAACAATGAGATTACAGCATTGGAAGTGAGTCTGCCAAACATCCTCACAAAGCCTCGATTAAAATCTCATAATGTTCAGAACTCTGGAGAAAAGGAAAGTAAGAGTCAAGGAAGGAATATTCAACGCAAGGAGGAGGCATCTACTACCTCATATGAAGCAACTACCAATATAGGACAGCTAAGCCACATTACAAAGACCGCTGGAATGAGCCAAGCAGACATCAATACACAATTAGTAGAATACAGAGGAGTTACTGAAAAAGGAGAGCATACAACATAATTAGCATTGGACCTAGATGAGGAATCTACTAATCAAAACCTCATCAATATGGAAATTCAACTAGATATATCACCAAAGTTTATGGATGCAAGGAAATCAGCAAAAAGGGGCAAGAAAAAGCAGGGCAAGGACGATCAAAATGCAATGTTAAGGGTCCAAACCAGGAGGATCCTATCTATATCCCACACTCAATCATGAATGGAATCATATAGAATATAAGATCAGTCAACACTTAGCAAGCTTTTGAGAGACTGACCGATATGCACACACAACACCATTTTCAATTCATTGGGCTCATGGAACCAAAGTAGAAATTTAAAAAACTGGAGAGGTGCAAAAGGAAGATTGGGATGCCAAAGTGCTATGCCAATGTTTCAAAAAAGATATGGGTATTTGTGGATGATGATCATGATGCGGAGGTAATAAATGATATGGAACAACAACTAACACTACAATTGACAAACATGGAGACACATTCTTCTTTCATTGTTACCTTTGTATATGAAAAATGTGATGCTATTGAGAGAATTGAGTTGTGGGAAAGTATGTACGATCTTTCCAGAGATATATCAATGCCATGGCTTGTAGGGGGTGATTTCAATGTGATATGGGATGAAGAAGAGAAGTTTGGAGGACTCCCAGTATCTCTAAATTAAGTGGAAGACTTTAGACATTGCATCAACACCTGCAATCTCTCTGAACTCTGCTTTAAGGGAAGCATCTACACATGATGGAATGGGATAGCAGAGGAAGATTGTATCTTCAAAAGATTGGACAGATGCCTAGCTAAATGTGCACTTCAACAATGGAAGCCACAATTGGAAGTCACTCACTAGCCAAAGATAGGGTCAGACAACTGTCCCGTGTTACTAGCCTGCGACCAAAATGCCGCATCTGCAAAGAAAGCTTTTAGATTCCTCAATTTCTGGATAAAACATCACTCTTCTAAAGATGTGGTAAAAGAAAACTGGAAAGCACATTTGGTAAGGGATCCTTTACCAACCACAAATTGAAGAAGGTGAAAAGAGCTCTATCAACATGGAGAAAAGCAACATATGGAGACATCTTTCAAAAAATAGCAAGCTTGGAGGAAGAGGCCAAAGTACATGAAGCACAATTTGAGCTACAACCTCTTGCACATAACAGAGCAAGGCTGCAAAGGCTTCAGGCTGATTTGATCAGATATTTGAACTTAGAAATGGAATTCTGGAAGCAAAAATCTAGTATGACATGGTTCGCAGATGGAGACAGAAACACAAAGTTCTTCCATGCACAAGTGAATGGCAGAAGGAAGAGCTTACAACTGAAGAGAATACTGGACAATCAGGGTATATGGCTAGAAGAGAAGGAAAAAATAGTAGAGTAAGCAATTAAATTTTTCAAAGCCCAATTCCATGAAGCAAACACCCCTTCAACATTCAGAATCCTGGATCATATTCCCACATTGATGTAAAGCACAAATAATGATATTCTAATGCAGCAACCAACAAAGGAAGAAATCAAACAAGCAGTGTTTGGACTTAATGTAGAAAGTGCTTGTTGACCTAATGGTTTCAATGGTAGTTTCTATCATCTTGCTGAGATATAATTGAGGATGACATAGTGGATATGGTAAAAGCAATTTTCAATGGACATACTCTCCCCAAGAGTATAACATACACTAACCTGCTACTACCAAAAAAGAAGGAGGTACTGCCTTCTCATACATGAGTCCAATCAGTCTCAGCAATTTCATAAAAAAAAAAATTTCCAGAATGATTCATGACATAATGGTAAGCATTTTACCGAAGCTAATCTCTGAAGAACAAGCTGGTTTTATAAAAGGCAGAAGCATAGTGGAAAATGTCTTTCTAACTCAAGAAATTGTAACAGACATCCGTTTGAGAACTAAAGCAGGCCCAAATGTGGTACTCAAACTGGACATGACAAAAGCATATGACAGACTGTCGTGGCTTTTCTTGACCAAGGTTCCGAGGAAGATGGGATTTGAAGAGAGATTCATTAGCATGATACATGGGATTGTGGCAAACAACTGGTACTCTGTTCTGATCAATGGGGAACCACATGGATTCTTTAATTCCACAAGGGGAGTCAAACAACGCGACCCTCTGTCACCTGCCCTCTTTATACTGGCAGCAGAAGCTATGTCTAGAGGACTCAATCCTTTACACTCCAACCTGTATTTCTGTGCTTTGGAACAGCCTAAATGGAGTCCAAAAATAAACCACTTAGCATATGCAGATGACACCATTATCTTTTCCTCATCAAATGAAACTTCACTCCAATTAGTAATGGAAGTGCTGACTGAATATGAAGAAGCTTTAGGCCAATTGATCAATAAGAACAAGTCAGCTATCTACATAGATCACTCCACCTCAACACAAGTAACAGATGAAGTGCAAATAATCACAGGAACACTGAGGCAAGATTTCCCTTTTACCTACTTGGGATGCCCAGTCTTTTATAAGAGAAGGAAGATGGATTACTATCAAGGTCTCATACAAAAGGTGATGGATAAATTGCAAAATTGGAAATGGAAACTACTCTCCATAGGGGGAAGGGCAGTGTTTATCACACTTGTGTTACAAAGCATGCCCATACACCTCATCTCTGTAGTAAACCCCCCAACCTATGTGATCAATAAACTACACAAGATAATTGGACAATTTTCTTGGTGTAACTCTGTGGGAAACCCAAGCAGGCACTGAGCATCATGGAATACTCTATGCTTTCCATATGAGGAAGGTGGTGCAGGCTTCAAACCATTACGTGATATGTCCATATCATTGTTTTGTAAGCTATGGTGGAACTTCAGAACAAAACCAACTATGTGGATTGCATTTATGAGTCAAAAATACTGCAAAAAGCTCAATCCTATAATAGTACCATGGAGAGGTGGTTCTCACATATAGAGGAAAATGACAGCCTGTATGAATATCATAGAGCATCAAATCTATTGGCAACCTAAGATGCGATCTTCTCTATTATGGTATGATAACTGGACTGGACTAGGAGCCTTATATTTTGTCACCCACCTGATTTTATATGTGATGAAACCATATAAAATATTCAGGATGTGGTATGTGATGGTTACTAGAATGAGGAGAAGATCAAGGAGATACTCCCAGTCGAACTTGCTACACATATACTGGAGAATATTAAGCTTCCAACCTCCATTGTTGCACTTGATAAACCAATATGGATGTTAGAAACCAAAGGGTAATTCGCTATCAAATCAGCTTGTGAGTACTTGAGAAAGAGGCAGTATCCCCATAATGCTTACAAGAACATTGGGGTGAGAGAACTGCCATTTAAGATAGCATTCTTAATGTGGAAACTATGGAGAAACAGGATACCATTAGATGAGTTCTTCAAAAAACTGGGATACCACATGGCTTCTAAATGCAGCTGTTGTGCAGAACCTCAGGAGGAAACAAGACAACACCTGTTCATCACTTCATATGTTGCCAAAAAAGAGTGGACGTATTTCCTTGGCTTTGCAGGAATTGACACAGAAGGAATCACACTACACCAAGCAGTGACCAAATGTTGGACTGCAGAACTGATCAATCGATTGAAAACAATAATGCAGGCCCTACCCTCAGTGATTGTATGGGAGTTGTGGAAGAGAAGAAATAACTACAGACATGGTGATGCAGCCACTATCAGTAGAGTAATCTACCAGATCAATTCTACTCTTCAGCTACTTTTCAAATTCAGAAAGCCAGGAATGCACAACATCCCACATAAATGGCCAGACATACTCAATGTGATAGAGCATCACACCCCCACCCTGAAGTACACAAAAGTACTGTGGGAACTCCCCAGTCAAGGTTAGACTAAGGTAAACATAGATGGAGCCTCTAGAGGTAATCCAAGAAGAAATTCCATTGGCTTTACTGAGATTTGAGAAGGGAGATATCATATATGCATACAGTAAAGAAATCCAATAAGGCACAAACACAGAAGCTGAAGCATAGGCAATGGTTGAGGCCCTGAGATTCTATATTCACAATGACTACACTCTTATAGACCTTCACACTGATTCAATGATGCTTGTGAAAAGTATCAAGGGAGAATTGAGAGTGCAATGGTCCATTGATGAAACAGTTTTAGAGATCGAGAAATTGATGGCAAACTACACTATAGTAATAACACACACATTCAGAGAAGGCAACAAAATGGCAGATCACCTGGCCAACTATGCACAGTACAGTGGACCAATGGAATGTTACTGTTTAGATGATCTGGATATACAAAGTAGAAGACTGATCAACAGTGATAAAAGCCAATGCCCATAATTAAGAATAAGAGTGGCAAGAAACTAGAGGCAGTAACACTGCCAAAGGGCAAGCAACCTGGTGGAAAACAAAACATCAATGCTAAAGAAAGAATGGGGCAGTGGCTTTACACTAAATTCTCTTCTTTTCTTGCAAGGAACACAGGAACAAGTAAAATTGCATCTCAACCACACCAACTAATACATACAGTCAGGAGAAGCTGGAGATCGATGCAGCAACAACAAAGAAAAACTAGAGCACAATCTGCCAACACTGCTAAATACAACAAAGGCTTGATACTTCTACAACAACTGCTGCCATATGATGTACCATGGAAGCATCACACAGACACAATGTTACCAGGGCTATCACCAAAAACAGCATCACAACATCAGCAATGAGGAGAAAATGGATAATTGGATACAATCTAACATGATATTTTTTCTTGCGAGAAATGCTGAAAAGGGCTGCCATCAACACCTGCTCACAGATTTAATTACCAGTACTTTGGAATCAAGCTGCAGTGAAATTCTGATCGCTGGGAGAAGACAGGCTACTCATTACTTTGCTTCTGCGGTTGGCAAGCCAGAACATAGGTGGAACCAAACAAAGTATGGCACCAGCAACAAGCCAATGAGTGGCCATGGTGAGAAGCAGCCATATGCACAGTCGATTGCAAGCTAAATATTATACCTGGGCTGCCACCATAAGCATCATCACAACAATTGTAATGAGGAGAAAGTGGATATGTGGATTCAATCTAACATGAAGTTTTTGCTTGCAGGACATGCTAGAGGCTGTTATCAACATCTGCTCAACTCTTCAACCACCAGCACCTTGAATTCAAGCAGTAGTGAAGTCACTGTGAGAGGTTATACTACTGCTAAAGAAGCAATGTGTCATCACATTTGTTATTTGGTTAGTAAGTTGGATCCCAATTACTCGAAGCAAACTCAGCAAACACATAAACACAATCTTAGCAAAGCTCTCAACTATACAGATAATTTGAAGGAAGCCAGATCATTTCTGCAATTGCAACGTATGATAGTAGCATTTCTAATGCTCCCCCTTAGTAGCATACAACACTGAAATTCAGCAAACACTACTACATTACAGCAGCAACACAGGAGCAATAAGATGGACATTCTCTAGCAACATAAAGCAATGGTACTCAGCCAGCACACAACTTAGTAGAAACAACAACATGTACTGGCAATCACAGAGCCTGCAGCAACTACAACAACCAAAAGCACACCTAACAGATAATCAACAAAAGCATTACCCTGCACATCACAGGACCACAAAGCACTCAAATCACCATGCAAATCAAAGACAACTGCCATTTAACCAGGAGGAAACAAGAATCCAACATAATAGCAGCAGACCTACCACCACTGAACCCAGCACCCTTCACAATATTGCAAGCAGCTTGAAATAGTCCAGATTATTGCTGCAGTTGCAAGGTATGGTATTAGCACCCCTGGTGCTCAATCTGTTGCAACTACAGCAATCATCTTGGACATTCCCAGCCACATTGCAGTACTGGAAACCTGACTCTACTCAGCAGCACATCAACAATGCATAGAGCCAACAGCCATCAAAGGAAACTGAAACACCAACAGACTCTCATCAGAAGCAGCACAAGAGCAAGGATATACACAGGAGTAAGGCACATCAGCAGCAGCTTCAAGACATAGAAACTCAGCCAGCTTATTACCAGCAGAGGAAGCACACATACAAGAGTAGCAACAATCCAATTCAACATTTATGGAATCCCCCAGCACTCACATTCAACAAACATTCAATCAACACAAAGCAGTACATGAGCAAGGATAAGCACAAACAACACTCAACTCAGCAGCAGCTTCAAGTCACGGGAACACAGGCTCAAGAAATCATAATTCACAATCCCCCAATTATCTCAAAGCAGCAGAGGAACAAGGATCTACATAAGCATAAAGCAAACCAGCAGCAGTCTCAAGACACAATAGCAGAGTTAATAGAATACCAGCAAACCAGTACCCTCCATTGTACTGTAGACAGATTATTGCAAAGGGTGGTACTAATACCCCTGATACTCAATCTCTTGCAACATTAGCAATCATCATGGACACCTCTAACTATAGTGCAACAATGGAAATATGACTCCACTCAACACCATAGCAGTACCATCCAGCAGACACCACAAGATTGGATAGCAACAATAGAACATCATCAGACTGAGAAAATAGAAGACAGCAGCTCCCAACTGATATACAATCATCTTCAACTTGGCATTTCTTTACAAAGTCAAACCAAAATTGAAGCTAGCTCACACTCCTTTGTCACTTTCTTGAGAACTCTAAAAATCTTTTTTGGATATCAGATGTAAATACAAGGGACCACTTCCCTAAATCACACAATAGAAGCAGGAACACATGTATTTTTTTGTATAATTGACCTAGAACAACCTCACTCTATTTTTATACATGCGATTGTCTATCATTTAAAATAGACAATCGCCACATTACCATAGGTCTATCACCTTACCACATTTTAGGTACATTTAGTTATCACACTAGGATGACTAAGTGTACACTTACTTTTGTATTGGAGGTAAGGTTTATGTCCCCCTCCACTTTGGTATTATGCTTCTATTAATAAAATTCCTATTCAACCAAAAAAACAAATTCTTGTTTTTGCTAGTGGAGTGTAAATGACGATAGTGCTCAAAGAAAAAAGAATAGTTTTGGGGGTAATATTGTTTATGAAATTGAAGCGGATGGAAGAATTTGCGCTTAAGTTATTTGGTGATGTGTTAAAGTGCCTAGGAGGGTTAGCCACTATTCCTAAAATATACCCTACCCGTCCCTTCGCCCATATTACAACCATGAAAAGTCCTAATTGATTTTAGGTCGAGCGAGCTTAAATTATTAGAGATTTACATTAAGGGCAAGCCTATGGTACCTATTGCATACAAGTGACTTCTTTGTGAGAGTGAAATATTTCTTTTATATACAAGTGAGTCCTTAAACTATATCTGATCATGAGATTCGGATGTGTGGATTCAACTTACTCTCTTACCTTTTGTTGTGAGGGCACATGGTTTCACAAGGGATATGTAAAGTTATTAGACTTCTCTAAGATGTTGGGTGTTCAAGCCATGAGTGCACTGTGACATTGAGTTGGTTTTTGAGGCTAGGATTGTTGTAAGCATGTTGTTTGAATATTTTTGAAGAATGACATAAGTAAAAGGAAGTGTACGCGATTGCATATGCTAGAGTTTAATTATTGCTATCAACAACGGTCATTGGTGTAGAGTGCTCAAAGATAGAGTAATTTGTTGGTTGACTCAAGGACGGACAACGCTTAAGTGTGGGCTGTTGATATTTGGCTTAAAGTATGCATCTTTTTATGTATATTTCCCCGCATTGTGCTTACGTCTCGTAGATTTCGGATGTATAATATAATGATTTATGGTAATTTGTGGTATTTCTATGTGTAGGATTCATTCGGATACAATTTGGGAGGAAAGTGGGCGAATTGGAGCGAAAATGGGAAGAAAAGGCAATAGTGCACATTTAAGCGCCACATGTAGCGTGGGGCGCTACCTGTGGCTTAGTTTCCAGAAGCGTAAAATATCTAGCCGCCCCACGCTACCCTGGGCGCTAGTGATGAGGAGTTGTCCTATTTCGCCTGGGGCTTGGTTATTTCGGCCCCACACAGCCCCAACTCGTATGGAAGGTGTCCTAAACCTATTTTGGAGGAAGGAGCACGTTTTTGAGAGGAAATCACAAGCATAGAGCCTCCGTGAAGGTCGGTATTCACCAAATTCCATCTTTCTTCCGCCAAACTTAGTAATTTTTATCTTTTTTGTATGCTTTGTTGTTTGGCTACCATGTCTATGTGGAGCTAAACTTCACGTGCTAGGGTTGTGGTCCTTTCATCACTATTTTTATTAGAATATTGATTTTGATTTCCTAGTTTATCGTATTGGTTTATTTATTCAATCTTGCACCTAGTTATTTGATTGCTTGATCACCAATTAAATACTATCTACGAACCTCGAATGGAACTCGAAAGTGGGAATTCATTGTTGCATATAGGATTGAGTAGAGCAGGTTCTTGAACCTTGCTATCGGGGAACGGATTCGCAGTTAGGATAGACATATAACTAATTACCTAGCTTGGTTGATTTACAGGAATTATAAATGAGTTCCTGTTAGTTATAATTCAATAGACATATAGGCGTTTGGTTAGCTTAAATAGGCGAGTAAGAACCTGACAGATTCTTATGAGCAATATCAACCCCGTTAACCAATAAACTAGATAAGTTAGTTAGCCAATTCAATTGAAGAATAATATAGGAATGTGAGATAGCCCAAAACCCTATATGTTTTTCACCATATTGATAATATAAAACTCTGCTCATCCTCAATTTAAAGTTCATTAGTTATTTTCTTTTTATTTTAATTAGTTTAGAATCAAATACTTCTAGTTTAATTCCTGTTTAGATTATTAGGATAGTATAATTTAGTTAATAGTTAGTCACAAGTCCTCGTGGCTTCGACATCCGACTTTTAGTCACTTTATTACTTGATGACCGTGTATACTTGTGAGTGTGTTTGGCCGCAACTTACATGAGCATGTGAAAATAGATACAACAATCAAAACACCCAGATGATTCAATACATAAAAACTAGAGTTAGTATCCTCAAACAATTCTCAATACACCAAATCCATCAATCCCTAAAGAGAACTACTCCATAGATATGGAGTACTCATCACAAATAAGTTTAAGTTAAAGAAAAACATAAAAACAATCTTAACCCTTGTCTTGAGAGAGGATAGAAGGATGAAATCCTAGTGCTCTTGCTTCTCCCACTTCTCATTAGCCTCCTTAGGTCTAATGTATGTCAAAAGTCCCAAAAATAACGTTTTTACATGTATTTATACCAAGTAGGGTTTGATAATACAAAAATACCTTTTCCAACGCGAAATAGGATTGTGGCTCTGTAAAAAATGCACAGGCGTGCTACATGGGGCAACGCGGGGCAGCAGTGGGAAACTTCAGAGAGCTTGCACTTCGACAAGAGCAGGAATTTTCACTAGCACGTCGCATAGTACGTCGCATTAGTGAAAATTTCTCAGAGTATGGATTTTGCTTTGATTTTGACATCCAGACTTGGTCCTCGACTCCCGAACACGATACCGGCTTAATCCCTTGGGATTTTACTCGGACATCAAAGCTCCAAATCAATCGAATTAGCTCCATAACATCTACATCACTCGGATTCCTTCTACAAGGCATAAAACACACAATTAGTGCTAAACACTAGTGATTAACGCTTAAACCCAATTAAAGTGCAGTAAACTAGAGTGTAATAAATGACTAAAACACGAGATTATAGCCTTCCATCAGACCATGAGGGTTGTACTCGGACGTTTGAGAATAATGTCCTTGGACCATGACGTCCTGGGCCATGAAGCATATGATAAGGGATTTTCAGGCCATGAATGGTGTCCTCAGGGTTATGAGGATGATGCCTCTAGACTATGACGCCTTTGAATAATGATGTGTAGTTTTGAGAGATCCTACGGCCATGGCATGATGTCTTCGGGCTACAGAGATGATGCCCTCAGACTATGGTGCCTTTGGACAATGTGGCGATGTTTCAGCCTATGAAATACAAAGATGCAATAATGTGGATCGCTTGTCAAAGGAAAAAAGTGATGCTCAGTGTATGAAAGAACGAGACGAGACAATGTTTAGTCTTGTATGAGATGAGGGAAATGCTTAGCCCGACGCGAAGAGCGGAGACAATGCTTAGTCTCATGCAAAGTGAGGGCAGTGTTTAGCCTTATGCAAGGTGGAGACAGTGTTTAGTCTCATGCGAAGAATGGAGACAGTGCTTAGTCTCATGCAAAGGAATGGAGACAGTGTTTAGTCTCATGCGAAGGAAAGGAAATGCTTAGCCTTATGCGATAATGGAAGCAATGCCTAGCCTCATGCAAGGAATGGAGACAGTGTTTTGTCTCATGCAAAGGAAAGGCAATTCTTAACCTTATGAGATAATAGAGGCAATGCTTAACCTCATGCGAGGAATGGAGACAGTGTTTAGTCTCATGCAATATGGAGGCAGCGCTTAGCCTCATGCAAAGAATGGAAATAGTGCTTAGTCTCGTGTAAGGAAAGGCAATGCTTGGCCTTATGCAATAATGGAGCCAGTGTTTAGCCTCATGCAAGGTATGGAGACAGTGCTTAGTCTTATGCAGAGAAAAGGCAGTGCTTAGCCTTATGCAATATGGCGGCTGTGCTTAGCCTCATGCAAGGTATAGAGACAATGCTTAGTCTCATGCAGAGAAAAGGCAGGGCTTCGCCTTATGCAATATGGAGGCAGTGCTAGGTATGGAGACAATGATTAGTCTCATGCAAAGAAGGCAGTGTTTAGCTTTATGCAATGATGAGGGCAGCGCTTAGCCCTATGCAAGAAAAGCAATGAATAACTGCGAGAAAGTAAAGCATTTCTTAGCTCGATGTGTTTGCGTTTGGTGATTCTTGTTGGTTTGAAGATACTAACCTTGCTGTGTGTATGTATTTGCGTATGTTCCTATTATGTTCATTGTACCTGCGCCCCAAGAAAAATTGTGTGTTTCGGCGAGGGGGAAGGTTGGTTCATGCTCTTGATTCCTTGCTTCGCCTTTACTTTTGTCTTGAGGTCCTGCTTGAGTCACCCTAGGTAACGCCTGTCTCGGGGTGACACAATGTAGTTGTTTGAAATAGGTCATAATGCACGAGATCAAATAATTTTTATGAACTGATGATCGTGACACATTTTTGAGACATTGCAACCTCATTAATTCAGAATTTTGAGGATCCTTGTTGCTCCCTAACACACATGCAAGTATACGCGGTCGACAAGTAAAATAGGATTGTAAATCCAGGTTATCGTACCCACAGGGACTTAAATTAACTACTTACTAACGGACAAATACTGTTACTTAAGCAAGTAAAATTCGAATTCAAGAGGTGGGTTATTCTAACTTCATCTCTAATTTATAACTAATAATTGCAAGGAACAAATTACGTGTTGTGTAATCAATAAAACAAATATTCCAGGGTTGTGATTATTTTACCAATCCTATTATGTTCTAATTGACTTCCCGTTCATATAATTCATGTATGGTTGCTAATTAATCGATAAACATACTCATAGCCTTCTTCCGAAATACTATTGGCCTATTCTCAATAAGATTAACACCTATATTCCTATGGAATTAATCTATCAAGAATGCAATAAAAATACGATATTCAATTAAGCATGGTGATTAAGTATATTCCTATCCTAACCACGAATCCCCCCCCCCCCTTAAAAGGTTAAGAACATGCTTTCTTCAATTCTTTTCTAATCTAAACATAGTTTTCCCAAACATAGCATAGATAATTGATAGAACTTAATTGATGGCCAAAACAATTAAGCAATTAGGCATAGAATTGAAGAAACAACCATATGATTATGAACAAAGAATTGTCAATTTTGAATCACAATATTTATGGCTAATCACAACCCCAGAACAAGGGGTGATTAGCCACTCATGTTCAGAATAATCAAAAGATAAAGTATTGAAAATCTATTAAAAATACTATATAGAGATGAAAACTGATGATTGATTGCTCCTGTGCGATGTTCCGTGGGGTTCTAGACTCCAAAATCGCGTTCTCCCCTTCCTATTGGATTTGGAGGTGTTTATGTAGGAGTTGGGAAGGGTTAGGGTCGAAATACTGGTCTCCTAGACGGACTAGGACAGTTTCCCGAAGTCGGCGCCCTGGCTGGCGCCAGGCGGCCCCTAGGGCGCTGCATCCAGTGACTTTTCTCCTGGGTTCTGCCTCCAGCGCCACAGGTGGCGCCAGGTGCTGCCTGTGGCGCCCAATGCCTATTGGTCCGCTTTTGTCTCGTTTTGGCTCGTTTCTTTCCCGTTGCGCCCCTAATTGCTCGCGACTCATTCCTACACATAAAAACACATTAATTTACATGAATCGAAGCAATTAACATCCCAATTTCATAACACAAAAACCAAAAATGAGGTGTTTTACATAGAAATATATATCTTTTACGCCATACATCAACACCCCACACTTAGACTCTTGCTCGCCCTCGAGCAATGGGATTATATATAACCTTCCCTACTACCAAACTCTTCATATCATCACGAAACATTCGACTTTTTAAGTAAATCACACTTTTTAACACAATCAATACTCGCAAATAAGCATGAACACATCATTAATCCATATATTTCCCGTAAAGTCTACTTAAGCACAATAATTCAATAACATCCAACAACCCAATTGTCACCACCCAACCTCAAAAACTGACTTGCCACATTAAGCAATTTCAATGCATATACTTACCTAACAAGACAATTTACACATTACCAGTCGCTCACGAAATCATGTGCTCTCACCAAAATCTGAAGAGTGAACATATATGAATAAAATCACACAAAATTGAACAACATACCCTCACTCTCACAAAGAACTCATATGCTTCCCATAAAGTACCATAAGCTTGCCCGTAGTGTAGATTTCCACTAATTGAGTTAGTCAAATCTAAGATCAACTAGGACTTTTAAGGTTGTAATGTAGGCTAGGGGAGGGGTAAGATATATCTGGTAATAGTGGCTAGTCCTCCTAAGCACTTAATACGCTACAATCAATCATTTGAGCACTTTTCTTCTCCAATTCCTAAACTTGTCTCATATACATACCCTTCCTTTTTCAACTCAGCAATTCTATCATTTCACTAGCACGAACCAATAGGAGGTGTTTTTCCATATCTTTTTCACTAACATTTTTCACTTTTTCATTTTTTTTCTTTCTTCACATTCCATACACATATTCATCAGCTAGTGATTCTTAACCTTAGCTTCATTGTACCGACAAGTCCCTTCACAGGTTCCCTCATAATCAAGACAATCCCCCTAACACTGCCCTTACTTCTTTTAGCGACTAAGTGCTTTCGGAGGTAAAGCTTCAAATAAGGCTTAATTTAAGAACAAAATAAGGGAATAGCTTGTAATGTAAATACCAAAGAAAAAAGCCTATAGGCTTAACGGGGCTAGCAACAGACAAATTCATATTCGATGTGACAAGCACATCCATAATTAAATAAGAAACTGCCTATATCATTTCTTAGATTAGCCTAACTTACAATTTCTCTTTAATTAACACACGGGGCAAATTCTAGGATATGCCAGATAGCATAGAGAATCAAAACCTCTCTCAAACAATGCACATGACTCAATCACGACGGTTCTGTTCAAATTTCGAGTTAAGCCAGCATATATAATTGAAACTATTAAGCAGTAAATACACTATATGATATGCAAGTCAATAATTGAGAAGAGGTGTCACAAATTGGGTGGATTTTCTTTAGGCTTATAACTTAACTAACAGGAAGTGGGTCAAGTGTCATAACCTATTGTACTAGCATAAACCATATCAAGAAGTATTGTAATATCATCCAGTTCTTCCTAATATAGCCCTAAAAAGAAATTAAAATTGCCCGGTTTGAGCTACATCCTTGGAAAACAACCGGTGCCTTAAGAAAAACCAAGGAACATTACCTAACTATCCTATAAATAAAACAAAATCTTTTTGTTGTTTTTAATCAAATTTTATCCCTCAAGAAAATGATCCATCGTCGGGAAAAATCTGGAATATATATATTTTTTTTGTTTGTTTTTTCGTTTTCTATATTTTTATATGTGTATATATATATATATATATATATATAACTAACAACCTATTAAGAAAACAAAAATACTAAACATTATCCACTAAAAAGAAATAAATTACAACCAACAATTAAAACTAACAAATGCATAATATCAAAATCACAGTGCACACAAATTTTAACAACATACAATTGCCAGCGCAAGAAGTACTTCCCCCACCCCACACTTAAAGTATGCATAGTCCTGATGCATTAAAAATATAAATAATAAAGTAGGGTGAAAGGAAAACTGCCTCTCAGTCTGTGCCGGTCTCTTCAGAATCCAGCTCAAAAGGTACCAATGCCATGGGCCCGGTTGCTTCATCATCGTCATCCCCCTCGTGATCTGAACCTTGCACTGTGTTGGCATGCTCGGATGAATGTACCGGACTGCCAGGTGCAATCCCTAAGATCTCCTTAGACGCCTAGGAAAGATCGTCGCGCAAGTGCATGCACTCTTCATCAGAGATGCCCGCTCGGCTCATGAGCAGGTTGATAGCGTTGTACATGTATTTGCTGAAATTTTCTTCCCGCTCCAACCTAGCCGCTGGGGTGAGCTTAGATGATGGCTCCATGACGGAGGTAATTTCCGTAAGACCAGCTGGTGCCTCTACCACTTCATCGTGCCCAGGATATTCAGGCACTCCCAAGAATCTCATGTATTGTGTCAGAAAGTTGCCATAATATAACCACCGAATCTGCCACCCGAATCTAGTGTGGGCCATCTCGTAAGCAAGATCTCAGCAATATTTATCGGTCGGCCGGTCATGAGGGAGAAGATCAGACACGCTCTGGCTCGAGTGCAGTCGCTGCTGTGTTCGGCAGGCATCAGCCTAGCCTGCACAAAATTCTGCCATACTTTGGTGTGATTGTTGAAATCCGCCCTGACCATCGAAAGATGAATGTTCCCTTGCTTCCTGTTCCACATGGCATTGGAATCAATGCCACACAATGTATGCCGGATTAGCTCATAAGGGGGACTTTTGATGAGGTTTTAAAGTCTCTGAGGATCGACATTTTCAACACCCAAATAGTTGCACAGCGCTTCCCTTCACAATGGAACCTCGGTTCCTCGAACATAAGAGATGGAGCGATGGTGGACCCAGTTGGCATACAATTCACGAACTAGACTCAAATTGGCTGGCCCTGGGCAATCAAAAAGAATTTCCATTCGGGAGAGGCGTAGTCTAGCAAGCACATCCGGGAACCGCCTTTCCAATGTAGTAGTGTTGATGCCCATTTCGGAAACGTAGCGCCCAGTTGGCACAAAGTTACGATACCATACTGCCGCAACATCATTAATCAAGTCCAATCGCGGGCGAGGCCTGGTGGGGACTTGTTGTGACCCCTCGTCTACTTGCTTGCCCTTGGATTGTCGCGATGAGCTCTCTCCTTGTTTTCGCTTCTTAGGAGCTTGTGAAGTAGCGGAAGCTTTGACAAGTGCTTTCCCTTTTGAATCATCACGTGCCATATGTCATGCAACACGACAAATAGAAAAGTGAGCAAAGTGTAGTACAATTTCATGAAGGGACCCCACACTTAAACTCGAAGTATAAAAACAAGGGTTGCAATACAATTTACAGGTACTGAAGACTTTCCCTATGTGTTAGAAATAGTGAACATTGCGACGTGAGTAAGTGACAACGACAACACATGAGAAAAGCTCGGCACTTTAAATGTTAAGACTAGAATACACATACATGAAGCTAGCGTAGACAAATTTACAACATACATAAGCAAAGACCCACCCCTTAACATGTAAAATTCACCCAAGATACCCCACTCTTAGTTCAAACGCATATACAATGGTTTCCGGTTACTCAGACTTCACCGGTGCATTAAAATTCTTATTCAGGCATTTAAACAAACAGGTGGTGGACATGAAGAGTGTTCTTCACTTTCAACAATGGTGAAGTATGGTAGCCCTTCCGATTTTTACGAAGTAGAGGGAATGACAGTTTACTACTCCGAGAACAACAATAACCAAGCATAAATTCGGCTCAATCTATACTACCATGAATGTTGAGAATAGAAGAAAACTTTGGGGGATTCTATGGGGATGGGAACATGAACATATATACTAACATACATGAAAAATAAAAGAGAAGAAAAAGAGAAGAAAAAATGTACAGACCGGATGGTCGAGAGAGAAAAGAGAGATTTACAAAGTTGAAAAGTTTCTAATGAAGAAGAAGAAGAAGAAGCAGCGCAGCAGAGAGAAGGGAAATTTTTTTTTTCGATTCTATCGGGTGGGTTGTGGTCTGTTAAAAGGATGTAAGTGTTAGTGGAAAATTGGTTGTTGGTCGGGTCAGCGGGTATGGGTTAAAATTACAAAATAAAACGAAAAATAGAGAACTTACCTAGCACCACCCCAGCCAGCGCCTAGTGCCCTTCATGGCGCTGGAGGGTCTGAAACCGACTGCCTTCAGCGCCGCAGGCAGCGCTGGGCGATGGCCTGGGCGCTAAGGACAGAACTGTTTCGCCCTTTTTTTTTTTCTTTTGGTATCACTAATATGTATTACAACCGTACATCTACTAATTGTATACATCAATTATTTTCCCTCGTTAATCTAAAAGAATAAAACAAGAAGTTAACTAAAGAAAAAGATAAAAATTTGGTTGCCTCCCAACAAGCGCCTGATTTAACGTCGCGGCACGACTCTGATTTTTCCCCTTACTCGTTGGTGAGCATGATTTTGGTTTTATCTCTGTTAATCAGACCTCCCCAATAGTGCTTAACCCTTTGACCGTTCACCAAAATGTTTCTTTCACTATTCAACGCTTGCAGTTCGATTGCACCATATGGGGTGACCCGCACCACTTCGAAAGGATCCGACCACCTCGATTTTAGCTTTCCGGGAAACAACATTAATCTTGAATTGAATAATAGTACTTGCTTGCCCGGTTCAAAATGGCGTGGTTTTATGTGCTTGCCATGCTATCGCTTTGTCTTTTCCATATATAACTTGGCATTCTCGTAGGAGTGTAGCCGGAACTCATCTAATTCATTCAATTGCATGAGTCGCTTTTCGCCCGCTGCTTCAAAATCCATATTCAGCCTTTTTATCGCCCAGTAAGCCTTATGCTCCAATTCCACCGGCAAGTGGCATGCCTTTCCATAGAATAATTTGTAGGGAGATGTCCCAATTGGAGTTTTGTACGCTGTCCTATATGCCCAAAGAGCATCATCTAGTTTTGAGCCCAATCCTTCCTATTTACGCTCACTGTCTTCTCTAGAATTTGTTTGATCTCTCTATTGGATACCTCGGCTTGGCCGCTTGTCTGGGGATGGTATACTGTGGGAACTTTGTGATGAACCCCATATTTTTCTAGAAGATTATTGAAGAGCCAATTGCAGAAGTGCGTCCCTTCATCGCTGATTAATGCCCGTGGAGTGCCAAATCTGGAGAATATGTTCTTCTTCACGAATGCAGCCACTACCATGGCATCATTTGTAGGCAAAGCAATTGCCTCCACCCATTTCGACACATAATCCACGGCTAGCAGAATGTATTTGTTCCCTTTGGAAGGTGGGAACAGTCCCATAAAGTCTATCCCCCAAACATCAATGAGTTCAACTTCTAAAATGTTGTTGAGGGGCATCTCTTGCTTCCTTTTGATGGTGCCTATTCTCTGAAATTGATCATACCTTTTTACAAATGCATGTGCGTCCTTGAACAAGGTTGGCCAGAATAGACCGGATTGTAGTACTTTAGCTGCTGTGCGGTCTCCTCCGTGATGGCCTCCATAAGGTGAGACGTGACAATCATGCAATACAGACTCCACTTCTTCCTCCGGAATACATCTCCGCATCAACTGATCAGCACACTGTTTGAACAAATAAGGTTCGTCCCAGTAGTAGAAATTCACATAGTGCAAGAACCTTTTTCTGGCTTCTATCTTGAAGTTTGGAGGAAGTACTCCGCTCACCAAGTAGTTCACATAATCCGCATAGCAAGGGGAATAATCATGAGTAATTGCAAAGAGATGTTCATCTGGAAATATTTCTTTTATTTGTCCATCTTCTTCCACGTGATCATGTTTTTCTATGTGGGATAGATGGTCAGCTACCTGATTTTTAGTCCCTTTCCGATCTCTGATTTCTACATCGAATTTCTGCAACAACAATACCCAGCGCATTAATCGAGCTTTAGACTCTTTTTTAGTAAATAGGTACCTGATTGCGGCATGGTCGGTGTGGACTATGACTTTCGTTCCCACCAAATAAGCTCGAAATTTCTCAAATGCCCAAACTACTGCGAACAACACTTTTTTGGTAGTGGTGTAATTTTGTTGTGCCGCGTCAAGAGTTTTGCTTGCATAGTAGATTGAGTGGAACACCGTGTCTTTCCGCTCTTCCAACACTGCTCCAATTGCCAAATTGCTTGCATCACACATAAGTTCAAAGGGCAAGGACCAATCCGGTGCTATGATGATAGGTGCAGTCACCAACTTCTCCTTAAGTGCTTCAAACGCCTTGAGGCAGGAATCATCAAATTTGAAGGATACGTCTTTTTCAAGCAACCTGCACAAAGGAGTAGCAATCTTAAAAAATTAATAAATTGTCGATAAAAACCTACATGTCCCAAGAAGCTCCGGACGCCCTTGACTGAAATTGGAGCAGGTAATTTTTCAACGGCCTCCACTTTCGCTTTATCTACTTCGATACCGGTTTTGGAGATCTTGTGACCCAATACAATTCCTTCTTGCACCATCAAGTGTCACTTTTCCCAATTAAGTACCAAATTCGTTTCTTCGCACCGTGCTAGCACCATGCTGAGGTTTTTTAAGAAATTATCATATGAGTACCCAAAAACGGAGAAATCATCCATGAACAGTTACACAAATTTTTCCACTATATCGGTGAAAATAGCCATCATGCGTCTTTGGAATGTTGCAGGTGCGTTGCATAGGCCGAATGGAATTCGCTTGAAGGCAAAAGTGCCATAAGGGCAAGTGAAGGTGGTCTTCTCTTGATCTTCGGGGCATATGACAATTTGATTGTACCCCGAGTAGCCATCCAGAAAACAATAGTATTCATGCCCTGCTAGTATGTCGAGCATTGATCAATGAATGGGAGTGGGAAGTGGTCCTTTCGGGTTGCTTTGTTGAGTTTCCTGTAGTCAATGCATACTCTCTATCCTGTGATAGTTCGAGTAGGAATCAACTCATTCTTCTCGTTCTCTACAACGGTCACTCCCCCCTTTTTAGGTACACACTGCACTGGGCTGACCCAATTGCTTTCAGAAATTAGAAAAATGATACCCACGTCAAGCAATTTTATTACCTCCTTCTTCACCACTTCTTTCATTATCGGATTCATTATCCGTTGCTGCTCTACACTGAGGCGGTGTCCTTCTTCTAGAAATATTTTATGCATGCAAAAAGATGGACTGATTCCCTTGATATCTGCTACGGCCCACCCAATTGCCTTTTTGTATTCTCGAAGGACCCGAAGCAGTTTTTCCTCTTGCGTGCTGGCAAACTGGATGATATGATCACTGGAAATGTCTCAGAATTACCCAAGTATGCATAGCGCAGATGCGCTGGAAGTGGCTTGAGTTCAAGCTTTGGTGCTTCCTCAATAGATGGCCTGGGAAGGGTCAGAGTAACAGGTCTCTCCAATTCTTCAAATTTTCTGAACCCCTAAATATAATTGCAAGATAGGTCCTGTAATTGATCGATTTCCCCCATCATCTCATCTTCATTAACTTCCATATCTCCAATCAATATACGTTCAACAGGATCAGCTGGGCTCAGGTAAGGCACTAAGGATGTAGAGACATTCTCCACCACTGAGATCATGGATAACTCTTCATAATGTGTTGGCAGTCGGAGTGCTTTATAGACATTAAATACTTCTTCTTGGTCCCCCACCCACATAGTCATTTTACCTTCACAGACATCTATAATGGCGCGCTCGGTAGCTAAGAATGGGCGCCCCAAAATAAATGGGACGTTCTGATCTGGCTCGTAATCCAAGATGATGAAATCTGCTGGAAATATGAACGAGCCAACTTGGACTAGGACGTCTTCAATCACACCCTCTGGATGAGCCAAAGAGCGGTCTGCCAACTGTAATATAACTGTTGTTGGGCGTGGGTCACCCAAACCCAACTGTCTGAACACTGAAAGTGGCATCAAATTTATACTCGCTCCGAGATCACATAATGCTCTTCCCATAGCATGTTTCCCAATTGAAATCTGAATGGTGAAGCTGCCCGGATCCTTCAGTTTCTCTGGTAGATTGCCTTGAATTCTAGAACTGTACTCCTCAGTAAGTGCCACCATTTCAAATTCAGTCAATCTCCTTTTATTGGCCATAATATCTTTGATATATTTTGCGTATTTAGGAACCTCTTGCAGTATGTGAACCAATGGGATGTTGATTTGTACCTGTTTCAAAATGTCGAGGAACTTTTTGTACGCCTCATTATCCCTCAATTTCTGTAACCTTTGTGGAAATGGAGGTGGGGGCCTTGCAACCAATTGTAGGGGTTGCTTAACTCCTGCCTCTTCAACCGACTTTTCAGCTTCTTTAGCCTTCTCTGTTGTTGCTTCCATGGTGATTGGCTTATCATTAAAGGTCACCTGCTTCTTCTTTTTCGATTCTACCTCTCCAACTATCTCCCGTTCCTTAATGATACAGCATTCAGTGCTGCCCTTGGGTTAGCTTCAGTATCACTGGGTAGTGCTCCAGCTAGTCGAGTATTTTGAGCCCCGGCCAGCTCTCCCAACTGTCGTTCCAGATTCTTCACTGTTGTGGTGAGGGTTTGGTATTCAGTTCTGAATTGCTTGTTGTCCTGCACCAGCTGCTTTAATAACTCATTCGTATTATCTTCTAATTTTGGAGGTTGCCTTTGTGGTTGATTATAATGCCCTTGTGGTTTACCTGGATTCTGCTGCTGCTAATGACCACCCCATGAAAAGTTGGGATGATTCCTCCAGTTTGGATTGTAGGAATTCCCATATTATGTATTCTGATTTACGGGCCCCCTGTTCTGTTGTCCCACGTAATATATGGATTCCGGATTTGTGGGGCACATATCACTTGTGTGGTTCTCACCACACATTTCACAGCATAATGACAATTATTGGACCTGCTGTCTTGGTTGAACCTACTGCATCGTCATTCTGTTCATCTGATTGGCCAATTTAGCCATCTCTGCTCTCATAGCTGCAAGGTCATCCAATTTGATCAACCCAGCTCCCTTTTGTTTAATGGCTCTGCGCGAGTCACTGTCACCTTGCCAATTATGATCATTGGCTGTGAAGTTGTTCAACAAGAGTTGGATTTCACTATACGGCTTGGCCATGCAACTGCCCCCGCAAGCTGAGTCAAGGTTCATTTTCAAAGCTTCATCTAGCCCATCAACGAACGTATGTCCCAGGACCTCATCTGTCTGACAATGGTGTGGACAGTCCCTTAGTAGCTTCTTATACCTTTCCAATGCCTGTCGAAGAGTTTCTCCTTCCCGTTGTTCAAATCCAAAAATCTGGCTTCTTAGTGACTTGGTCTTCTTGGTTAGAAAGAATTTGATCAGAGTTTTTCTAGCCAGGTCATCCCATGTGTAAATAGAGTTAGCAGGTTCCTTTGGCAACCACTCCTTTGCTTCCCCTAATAGAGAAAAGGGAAACAATGTCAACCTCACATAATCTTTAGACACATTCGGATAATTGTAAGTGTCCGTGATTTCCAAAAAGTTCTGAATATCTGTGGGTCTTCATGCGACAGTCCCACATACTGCCCTGTAGACTGGATTAGCTGCACCATGTATTGTTTTAACTCAAAGTGCCTTGTGATTTCAGGCTTGACAATCGCCTGACTCGTGTTGGCAAGATTCGGCCTTGAAGCTTCAATTACTGCTCTTTCCGCGTTCCCTGCCATCTCAATTGACTGTGGTTGAACAACAATGTCCAACTCTCTGTTAATTCTGGTTCTGGCTTCTACTTCCCTCCTTACTCTATGTAGTGTTCGTTCAATTTATGGATCAAAAGGGAGAAGGTTGTTTGCGCTTCTACTCCTCCGCATTCAACAGAAGGACCTGTGTGTGCAAACAACGTAAGCCAATTAGTGAAACTTGAATAAATAACAAATATAAGCTAAAGTTGGTAAAGTGGTGGATTTTTAAGTCCCCGGCAACGGCGCCAAAAACTTGTTGCTCCCTAACGCACACGCAAGTATACGCGGTCGACAAGTAATATAGGATTATAAGTCCAGGTTATCGTACCCACAGGGACTTAAATTAACTACTTACTAACGGACAAATACTGTTATTTAAGCAAGTAAAATTCGAATTCAAGAGGTGGGTTATTCTAACTTCAGCTCTAATTTATAACTAATAATTGCAAGGAACAAATTACGTGTTGTGTAATCAATAAAACAAATATTCCAGGGTTCTGATTATTTTACTAATCCTATTATGTTCTAATTGACTTCACATTCATATAATTCATGTATGGTTGCTAGTTAATCGATAAAAATACTCATAGCCTTCTTCCGAAGTACTATTTGCCTATTCTCAATAAGATTAACACCTATATTGCTATGGAATTAATCTATCAGGAATGCAATAAAAACACGATATTTAATTAAGCATGGTGATTAAGTATATTCCTATCCTAACCACGAATCCGCCCCCCTTAAAAGGTTAAGAACATGCTTTCTTCAATTCTTTTCTAATCTAAACATAGTTTTCCCAAACATAGCATAGATAATTGATAGAACTTAATTGATGGCCAAAACAATTAAGCAATTAGGCATAGAATTTAAGAAATAACCATATGATTATGAATTATAAACAAAGAATTGTCAATTTTGAATCACAATATTAATGGCTAATCACAACCCCAGAACAAGGGGCGATTAGCCACTCATGTTCAGAACAATCAAAAGATAAAGTATTGAAAAACTATTAAAAATACTAGACAGAGATGAAAATTGATGATTGACTGCTCCTGTGCGATGTTCCGTGGCGTTCTAGACTCCAAAATCACGTTCTCCCCTTCCTATTGGGTTTGGAGGTGTTTATATAGGAGTTGGGAAGGGTTAGGGTTGAAATAGTGGTCTCCTAGACGGACTAGGACAGTTTCCCGAAGTCGGCGCCCTGGCTGGCGCCAGGCGCCCCCTAGGGCGCTGCATCCAGTGACTTTTCTCCTGGGTTCTACCTCCAGCGCCACAGGTGGCGCCAAGCGCTGCCTGTGGGGCCCAATTCCTCTTGGTCCGCTTTCGTCTCGTTTTGGCTCGTTTCTTGCCCGTTTCTCCCCCAATTGCTCGCGACTCATTCCTACACATAAAAACACATTAATTTACATGAATCGAAGCAATTAACATCCCAATTTCATAACACAAAAGCCAAAAAAGAGGTGTTTTACATAGAGTTGACCGTGACATACTACGTTCATTCTTTTTCCCTCAATGAGAGTTAATTGTTCATACAAGTTCCGTATCCATTCTGCATCGCTGAGCTCGGCTTCTTGTATGATTCTTAAAGAAGGGATTTCCACTTCGGCGGGGATAACGACTTCAGTACCATAGACCAGTAGATAGGAAGTTGCCCCAGTTGAGGAACGAACTGTGGTGCAATACCCGAGCAAAGCAAACGGTAGCTTCTCGTGCCATTGTTTGTAATTATCTACCATTTTCCTTAATATCTTCTTGATATTCTTTTTGGCCGCCTCAATTTCCTCTAAGTTAGACTTTGGTTGGTTTTCAAATTTCTCTACTTCTTTGATGATTTCCTCAGGTATTATATCATCTTCCAGATCTTCTGAATCACTGTCCTTATGTTCCGTTGTCTCATTACATGTCACAGTCGTAGGTTCATCAGAATTTGTAATAATTATGCTAAAAAGATTGTAGAAAGATAATAATAAATATGAAAAGCAGTATTGCATTAATAAAACTTTAAAAATGTCAACAAGTATGACTCGATGGCTTGAGTAATTATTTCAAAACAAAATAGTGAAATATGTCTTAAATGCTCAACTATTTGAAAATAATTCATGCTAATTTGCTAGGCTACCCAGGAACTCGGCGAGCCCGGGATGGTGCAGTTATCCAGTTCTTGAGAACAACTCCTTCTTCCATGGTTTGAATGGTATTGTCTTCCTCCTCCTCCTTCTCAACAATTGCACTGTAGTTCATGTCTTCTTCATCTAGAAACATGTTCCTCATGCCAGCCAAAACCTCATCTTCCTCAGATCCCCATACCATGTCAGCCTGATAGAATGTCTGGTGCAGAGGTGGTACGGGTTGTTCCAGTGGATAATAAGGAGCATGCCATGGTGGTGTCCAATCCTGATATTCTTGCTATGTGTATTCATATCCGAGTCCAAAAATCATGCCATGGTACTATGGTTGTATGGGTTTGGTGATTCCCTGAAGCTTTTTGCCGAGACCATTGTCCGGTTCATACCCCATCCACAACAATATGCTTTATGTCTTGTTTCTCCACCATTGTTCCTTTTCAATTGCATTAACCCATTCAATGCGATGATATGTTTCTCCACCCAGCTTCCTTCTGTTTTCGAAGACTCGAATGGTCTGGTTGGTGTAGATAGGGTTGCTCCCATGTCCATGGATGATCACCTCCTGATGATTCTACTCAAACATCACAGCCTGGTGCAGAGTTAAGGCCACTGCCCTGGATGCATGTTTCCATGGGCGTCCCAACAATAGATTGTAAGTAGGAGCACTTGGAACTCGACATAAAACCAAGTCGGACCTATCTGTAGATTGAGGTTGATTTCTCCAATGGTGGCTCTCTAAGATCTATCGAACACCTTCAGATTCATGCTTTCCTTTAGTATCTCGTGCAGGCCTTTACCCAGTCTCTTTAGAGTGATAAGTGGACATATATTAAGCCTCGAACCTCCATCTATTTAGACCCTGGTGATGAACTTAACTTCGAATTGCACCGTGATGTGCAATGCCCTGTTGTGACTCGGTCCTTCTAGTGGTAATTCATCCTCATGGAAAGTGATTTTGTGGCTTGATGTGCCGGGTAATTTCGGCACATTTTGATACTACTTGCTTAGAGTTTAACTTGTTTTAGGTGCTAATTCTACCGATACTTATGTAATTTTAGTGTATTTGCAGTACATCGAGTGTAAGGACCGAAAAGCACGGAAAAGAGCTAAAAAGGCCAACTAAAGACAAGAAAAGACTTCAACAACATCGCAGATGTGAGTATGCGATCGCAAACAGCACATGCGGACCGCATATTACACAAACAAATCGCAAACAAGGATAGAACTCTGGGCGCTTCTTCATGTCGAGAATGCGGTCGCATATGCGACCGCAAAACAAGAATGCGAACTGCAAAATAGCTCTGTGAAATCGCAAACGGAAGGAGAGTTTCTGGGTTAAAATCAGGGTGAAAATGCAATCGCATTTCGGGATCGCATAATCAACATGCGGACCGCAAAACCATAATGCGATGAAGGCAAAACTCTTGGATTAAATATGCGACAGTCGATGAAGATTTGCTGTCCACATTTCTGTTTTGCGACAGAAATGCGGTCCGCATTATTATAGTAGGGGCAAATTAGTCCGAACTTCGCCTCGGTTTTTGGGCCTCTATAAATAGGTTTAATAGCTTTTTTCTGAGTGACATTTTGTCAGAATTAAGAGTACAAAGTACGGGAAATTAACTAGTTTGAATTCTTGGAAGCTTTTGGGATCAATTACCTTCGATTTTGTAAGATGATGACAATTACTATTCTTTTTTATTCAATTTTCAGCATGAGTAGCTAAGCCCAAACGCTAAGGTTGTGAAACCTATATGGATATAATGTTGTTGAGATTTTGATATTGAATATGAATTTAACGGAAGATTGATATTTATTTACTTCTTATTGTTCAAACAATTGTTAGTGGTTGCAAACATTAACGAACGCCAATTTATTCTATCTTAGCTTGAAAAAGTGAGATAGAATTTGGTAGAAGAAAATAACAAAGACTCAAGGCTTTGAACCTTGTGTAGTAAAATCGCTTAGGAATAAGTGGGTTTTAATTTGGCATTAATTGATTGTTCTTAATCACAACTCTTTTGTATTTGGAAAAATCATAAAGAGGACATATTATCCAACTATTGGAAAATATTGGGTAGTAACTTAGGCATCAATTGCATATCAAGAAAGTTTTCCGTTGGAAATATTCAATATTAATATCAAGAGCATTATGCTACATTAAGGGGGACACAACCTTAGTTTCTTTGATTCATATTATTTACATTCACAATATTACAATCAGTTCTCGCTTATCCTCATGTTCAATATTCCTTTTTATTATAATTACTTGATAGAATTACGACTTAGTCGAGTATTACACTAATTAGATAAACGTTTCACACCTATTCCCTGTGGGATTCGACCCCAACCTTGTTGGGTTATTATATTTGCACCGACCTCTTACACTATTCTTAAGGTGTAATTTGAGCGTATCAAATTTTGGCGCCGTTGCCGGGGAATACGGTTCTGAAATTACGAATTAGTGTATACTTTACTTTACGTCTAATTCTACTTTATTACATGTTGTTTGTTGTGTTTGGTGTAGACAGGGAGATATGTCTGACCATGAAGATGATGTGGAGATACAGGAGGAAGGAAATCCTTTTGCAGACATTTAGGAGTATATTGAGGATACAAACGCGATTGTACCTCCTGCTATTGGTGCTGCTACCTTCAAAGTGGAACATGGATTAATTCTAATGCTGAAAGCGGAGGGATTTTTCAGAAATTCCACTGATGATGATCCAACACAGCACCTCAGAAATTTCTTAGGTATTTGTGCGATGCATAAGCAGAATCATGTCTCCAACGATGCCTTGAGGTTGAGATGCTTTAAGTATTCCCTAGCTAGGGATGCGAGGAAATGGCTCCAGAATCTTCCTCCAAATTCTATACATTCATGGCCTGAACTTGTCCGAGCTTTCTTATCAAAATGGTTTCCACAAAGCAAGAAATCCGAGCTTAGGGACAAGATTTTCTTCTTTAAGCAACTACCCGGCGAACAGTTACATGAAGCGTGGGATCGCTTCAAACTATACTTGGTGAGGTCTCCAAACCATAATTTTCCAGATTCCATCTTGTTGGAAAATTTTACATGGGTTTGGATCCTATGAACCAATCAATAGCGAAGAATGCAGCTGCTGGATATTTTATGGACAAAACCTTCGCTAGGGTGACTCAAATCTTAAACAAAATGGCAAAACACAACCAAGCTTGGCACTATGAAGATTCCACAGGCGGAATTGCAATTGGCTCTCCTTCGATGAACAACTTAATCAAGGAAAATCAAGAACGAGACCAAGTGATTGCAGAACTTGCCACAAATGTCAATGTATTAACAAAGCTTTTCACAGAAAATCAGAAGAAGAAAGTGAATGCGGTTAAGAATGTGCAGCCGGTACAAAATGATGATTATGAAGAGGCAAATTATGTCAATAACTCTAAAGGAGGATACCAAAGGCAGCAGTACCAAGGTCAAGGCTCTCAAAATCAATGGAGACCAAACCCACAAGGGCAAGGTCACCATCAATGGCGAAACGACCAAAGTGGCTCTAAACAAGGAAACTGGAACAGCAATAACAATTATTAAAATCGAAGTTCCAACCCTTATGTTCCTCCAAAGGGCCAGTATTCGAATCAAGGATCCTCTAGTGAGTCTAAATTGGAGAGCATGCTTGAAAGGATACTACAAAACCAAGAAAAGTCTGATAATTCCATGAAGAACATGACTAAGTTGGTTGGCTATCACACTGCGGCGATTCAAAAACTGGAATTGCAAATGAGAGATCTTTCTCGTGAGCAATATCCACAGCAGAAGGGAACACTCCCTAGTGATACGATTGCAAATCCAAAGGGAAGTGGGAGTGGAACAACTTCCCATATCATGGCCATCACTACCAGGAATGGTAAGATATTGCAAGGAAAGAATGAGCAAGCAGTTGATGTGGAAGAACTTGAAAAAGGAGGCGAAGTTGAAGAACCCAATGCTCCTGAAGTAAAGAAAACTCCAGAGGTTGTGCAAAACCGACATGAGACCCGAGAAGGGATGAAGGAAAAGGCAAAGAAACATCAAACATTCTTCCACCGATTCCTAGACCCCCTCCTCCTTTCCCCCAGAGACTTGCAAGAAGAGTTAACGACAGCAAGTTCGAGAAGTTCTATGATATTCTCAAGCAGTTATCTGTAAATATACCATTCTTGGAGGCTTTTCAAGAAATGCCCGGTTTTGCCAAGTATCTAAAAGATTTGATCACGAAGAAGAGAACCACCAAGAATGAGGTGGTGAATATGACTCACCGGGTTAGCTCTATCATTGCTACAAATCCAATTCAGAAGAAAAAGGACCCAGCAGAATTTACTATTCGTGCACTATTAGAGTGCGCGACTTTGCAAAGCACTATGTGACAATGGGGCCAGCATCAATCTAGTGCGCGAGGTTGCAAATGGCTGACCGTTCAATCAAGAGACCAGTTGGTATTGTAGATGATGTGATCGTGAAAGTTGGGAAATTTCATATACCAGCTAAATTTGTAATTCTTGACTGTGCTGTGGACAAGGAAATCCCTATTATATTGGGGAGACCATTCTTGGCCACTGGAAGAGCCCTTATGGATTCGGAACGTAATGAAATTAAATTCCGAGTGAACAACGAAGAAGTTACATTCCAAGCAAGTAAGGGTATGAAGCTGCCAAACGAGTACGAGAGCATTTCAGTGATTGGTATTGTTGATGAAGTAGATGATGCTGTTGAGATGAAGATGGAAGAGCACTGCCTAGGTGAAGCATTGGCAGCTATATTGGTAAACTTCGATGGTGATGATATGGATGGCTTTATGGAGTCAGTGAATGCATTAGAGGGGCGTGGTTCTTACTCGTATACTCCACCAAAGCTTTCCCTTGATTTGGAGAATAGAGCTACACCTCCTGCAAAGCCGTCCATTATCGAACCACCTCAATTAGAGCTGAAACCACTTCCTTCGCATTTGAGGTATAAATTTCTTGGCTTAAATAATACTTTACCAGTAATTGTTTCTTCGTTGTTGAATGATGTGCAGGTGGAACAGTTGCTAAAAGTTTTGAAGGAGCATAGACAAGCCATCGGTTGGACAATTGCGGACATTCGGGGGATCCCTGCTGGAATTTGTGAGCATAAGATTCAATTAGAAAGTGGGACAAAACCGAGTGTGGAACATCAACGAAGGCTGAATCCGTCAATGCAGGAAGTGGTAAAGAAAGAAATAATCAAATGGTTGGACGTTGGGGTAGTGTACCCAATTGCTGATAGTTCATGGGTGAGCCCGGTGCAATGCGTGCCAAAGAAGGGAGGCATGACTGTGATCAAAAATGAGAAGAACGAGCTTATTCCAACAAGAACAGTAACAGGATGGAGGGTATGCATGGACTATAGGAAACTAAATAGTGCCACATGCAAGGACCATTTCCCTATGCCTTTTATTGATCAAATGCTTGATCGGCTAGCGGGAAAGTCCTTTTATTGTTTCCTTGATGGATACTCCGGTTATAATCAGATCAACATAGCTTTGGAGGACCAGGAGAAGACAACGTTCACATGCCCATATGGAACATTTGCTTTTAGCCGGATGCCATTCAGCCTATGCAACGCTCCAGCTACCTTCCAGAGATGTATGATGTCTATCTTCTCCGATATGGTAGAGGATTTTCTTGAGGTTTTTATGGATGATTTTTCGGTAGTAGGTGAGACTTTTGAGGATTTCCTGAAGAATCTCAAACAAGTGCTCAAGCGATGCGAGGAGACAAACCTTGTACTAAATTGGGAGAAATGCCACTTCATGGTGGATGAAGGTATTGTTCTAGGACATAAAATCTCAAGGCGTGGCATAGAGGTAGATAAAGCTAAAATAGAAATCATCTCTAAGCTTCCTCCACCCACGTCCGTCAAAGGTGTCCGTAGTTTTTTGGGGCATGCCGGATTCTACAGGCGTTTCATTAAGGACTTCTCAAAGATTACAAATTCAATGTGTAAACTCCTTGAGAAGGATGCCAAGTTCGTCTTTGATGAGAAATGCCTCAAAGCTTTTGCGGAACTGAAGACAAAGCTCACCACGGCACCAATTATTGTCACTCCTGATTGGTCGCTTCCTTTTGAACTTATGTGTGACGCCAGTGGTGTAGCTATTGGAGTTATGCTGGGACAAAGACACAATAAAGTTCTGCACCCCATCTATTATGCTAGCAAAACACTTTATGGGGCACAGATAAATTACACAGTAACCGAGCAAGAACTGTTGGCCATTGTTTATGCTTTTGAAAAGTTCCGTGCGTATCTTCTGGGTTCCAAAGTAATTGTATACACCGACCATGCAGCTCTCCGTTATCTGATGGCGAAGAAAGATGCAAAGCCGCGACTAATCCGATGGTTTTTACTGCTGCAAGAGTTTGATGTTGAAGTGATGGATCGAAAGGGAACACAAAACCAAGTAGAAGATCACTTGTCCAGAATTGAAGAATCGGGGAGATAAAAAGGAGAGCTGGAAATCAATGATGCATTTCCAGATGAACAAATACTGGCATTATCCAATTCCTTTGCACCGTGGTATGCAGACATCGCTAACTACATGGTCAGCGATCTTATTCTAGAAGGGTTGGAATCTTACCAAAAGAAGAAGTTCTTGAGGGATTGTCGAAACTATTATTGGGAAGAACCCTTCTTGTTCCGTGTCTGTGCGGATAACATAATCAGGAGATGCGTGCCTGAGGAAGAGATCCTACAAATTCTGAAAGCTTGTCATGACTCACCGGTTGGGGGACATCATGGGGGGAATAGAACGGCGGCAAAGATGTTGGAATGTGGTTATTACTGGCCTACCATTTATCAGGATGCTAATCAGTTGGTCAACTCTTGTGACCAATGCCAAAGGCAGGGCCCAATTTCTAGGAGGGTGCCTATGAACTTTGTGATGGAAATCGAACTATTCGACGTTTGGGGTATTGACTTCATGGGCCCTTTTATAAGCTCATGTGGGATGAAATATATCTTAGTGGCTGTGGACTACGTGTCCAAATGGGTAGAAGCCATTGCTTTACCTAACAACGAGGCTCGAAATGTGACCGCGTTTCTAAAGAAGAATATTTTCACCCGGTTTGGCACCCCAAGAGCCATTCTCAGTGATGGGAGTTCGCATTTCTGTAACAGAGTCTTTAAAGGTCTCCTTGAAAAGTATGGTGTCAAGCATAAGGTTGCCACACCCTACCATCCACAGTCGAGCGTATCAAATTTTGGCGCCGTTAAGGTATCTAACAGGGAAATAAAGAGCATACTAGCAAAGACGGTGAATGCAAACAGGACCGACTAGTCAAAAAAGCTAGATGATGCTCTATGGGCATACCGCACGACGTACGAAACCCCCATCGATACATCCCCTTATCGGCTAGTTTTTGGAAAAGCTTGCCATTTACCTGTAGAAATTGAGCATAAGGCTATGTGGGCCTTAAAAAGATTAAACATGGACTAGGCAGAGGCTGGAGCTTTGAGGCTAGCACAATTGAATGAAATGGAGGAGTTCCGTCTCCACGCATATGAAAGTGCAGACGTATATAAGGAAAGAATGAAATTCGTCCATGACAAAAAGATCTTAAAAAGAGAATTCAAGGCAGGGAATCTGGTATTTCTTTTCAACTCAAGACTAAAACTATTTGCGGAGAAGCTAAAGTCTAAATGGTCAGGCCCTTTCAAAGTTGTCGACGTCTCTCCTTTTGGAGCTGTCGAACTAGCATCGGAGGATGGACTCCGAACCTTCAAGGTGAACGGTCAAAGAATTAAGCACTACTTAGAGCAGATGGAGAGAAACATTTGGTAGAGCAGCTGGCTCTAAAGGACAGTCCATGCCCAACCATGGAATGATTTCAGAGGCGTCCTAGCTTCGTCGTGCCGCGACGTTAAATCAAGCGCTTCATGGGAGGCAACCCATGTGTGGTAACATTTACTTTGGCTTGTTGTTGTACCTTTATTTAAGTTTTGATATCATAGTTGTACTTAGGGCTATTTGAAGGATGTTTTAGAATGCAATTGTTTGACAAAAGGACACAAAATTGAAAAGGAGTTCTTGAAACTGAAGAAAATCAACAATGTGACAAATGCTACACAAATGTGATCGCATTATCAATATGCAAGCCGCATTTGTGCCGCAAACTAAAGCAGAAAGTTGAATAAACATAGGTGTCATAAATGCGACGATGCACAGCATTTTGCGGATCGCATAGGCATTATGCGGTCCGCATTGTCATCGCAAACAGAGACAGAAGGTTTGGCTCAAAACAATGACATAAATGCGGTGAGGTAGCCGACTTTGCGATTCGCATTTACACTATGTGATGACTCAATCATCGCATACTGACAAGTATGTGTCCGCATTCCCTCCTCTTCTTAGTCCTTCAATTTAGTATATATAAAAAAAGAAAAGAAAAATAGAGAACACAACAGAGAACAAACAACGATAGACATTATTGGGGAAAAATTGAATTTCAAGCTTACCAAACATCGAAGTGCTGATTAAAAGTTGTCCTAAATCCTCCAATCTTCTTCCTAGGTATGTTTGCTTACCCACTAAACTACTACCTTTGCCATATTTTAAATTTTAATTTTGCAAGTTAGGTTTGGTGGTTCAATGTAGTTGTTTGAACTTTGTGCCGGATGAAGACAGGAAGCTAGGATTGTAATTCTTGGGGGATGAACATACTTGTGTATCCAAGGGTATTTGCGGTCCATGAAATCAAAATGTGGACCGCAATTTGACCGCATCCCTAAACCCTAGATATCTGAGGAAACAACAAATGTGGTGCCTTTGCGATCACATAATGACTATGCGGATCGCAAAGACACAACAAACAAGGTCAGAACATTTTGCTTAGCATCGGCAACTTCCGCGGTGAATTTGCAATCGCATATCTCACTTTGCGGTGTATATGCGATTGCATTTGTGTTCAGCAAACGTGCCTGTGCACAAGAACACTTGTGATGGATATGTGATTCGCATAGTGGTAATGCGATTCGCATATTCCACCGCAGAATGAAAGCTGGCTTGGCACATCTAAGAATGCGACGAGTTTGCGGTTTGCATAGTGGATATGTGACCGCAAACCACGCCGCATTTCTGTAAATCTTTGTTGATTCTTCCGGTTTTTCTTTTCTCTATTGATGACAATGTCGCTTACATTTTACCCTCATGCAGATATGTCACCTAAAAAGCATTCCGCAAAGAAAAGGTCATCCTCCGGTCTTACCACGGCACATCCCAAACGTCAAAGACTGGAACCTAATTTGCCAAGCACCTCCCAGTCTGATGAGGAGGACTGCTTGCCTGAAGTTGATCTAGTGGCTGAGGCTAGAAGAAAACGCGGAGATGACCTTCAGCTTCGATTCGGGGTTGAAGGTTCCAGGATATTGTTCAGGGAAGGGCTAACTGAAAGAAAAATCTTGGGGGAGAAAAAGTTGAGTTTGAATGGTTTACAAGATCAGTACCCTCATATTCTCGACAACATCAAAACGAGAAAATGGGAGTATTTCACTACGGACCCTAAAGAATACAATGAGTCAATGGTCCCGGAATTCTATGCATCCTACGGAGCTTCAAGAATGGGGTACCACAGATGCAACAGAATATTCACGGGCATCGTACAGGTTCGGGGAAAGAGTGTGTTTTGTGATAGTGACCATATTAATGAACTCTACTTCCCCGATTGGGAATCAGGCACAGCTGAGTACGATGCCAAGTACTCCAACAGAGAAAACGAACGTGGATGGATAGCGTCCATTATTGCCAAGGGGACTCCTGCTTGGATTAACCCTGGAAAGAAAATTTATAAAGAGGACCTCACAAGGGAGGGAAAATTTTGGCTGAACTTCGTCACCTCCCATTTAATACCGTCCAAAAATGAAACAGATATCAGCATTGAGAAAGCACTTCTCATTGCGTGTATTTTGGCCGGTATAATATGGGGAGTCTCATTTTCCAGGAGATTGGCATCTGGGCAACGCAGCGTGCCACATCACTTCCCTTTCCGAGTTTGATCACAACCCTTTGCCAAATGGTGAATGTTCCTTTCTTGCCACAAGCTGACAAACTTGGAAAGTCCACGAGGGATATATATATCACTCGTATCAATGATTCTGCTGCCCCAACAGAGACCCCAAGTTAGGACATTGACTCCCAAATTCTTCCATCTCCCCAAGATCCAGAAGCCTCCACTGCTGCTGCAGAACCTGAACCCCCATCCACCATGGGTCCACCTTCTTCAACAATGCCAGCCCTTTCAAGACTTGGTCTAATTGCACAACACGCCAATGCCAAAGTGGACCAACTCTTGAAAATCCTACCCCACCTGATCAAACAAGCCCTAACTCCTATTCAAACGTCAGTGACCATTCTCCAACAACAACAAACATTGTTCGGGGATTGTTTGAACAAACTTGAGTATAGGGTTGAACAGATAGAAAGAGGTGAGGTTAGGGGTTTACCCCAACTGAGGGAGGAAGTAAAATCCATGAAGACCGAACTCCAGAAAATGCAAAATTTGGAGTTCGACATAGCATCTCTCCTCCCCAAAGAGGGTGACCAGAGTGCAGACATTGCTGCACCAGACTTGGGCTTGGACTTCATTGCTCTAATGGCCGACATTGCACCTTCGTTTGCAAAAGTGCCTCATCCTCCAGCTTCTCCGGTACCGGTAGATGTTACTGATGATGAGACATCGGGGAAGTCATCTAAGTTAGAAGGGGAAGAGACAGAGGATGCCAGTTCATGGTCTGATGAGGGTGATGACCCTAAGGAGAAGGGCAAAGCAATTGCTGCGCCAACAGTGGAGGAAGAAGAGCACGCAGACATTGAGAGGGCCCCACCACCTACTCCAGTTCAGTCCCACATCCCTCCTGCAGCTTCAAAGGATTCCTAGGCTACTGAATCTCTTCGCGCAAACGCGCCCCAGGGAGCCCCTTGCACTCTATCTTCTTTTATTATGCATTGGGGATAATGCATGATTTCGGTTGGGGGTGGTAGCCTTATCTGTGTATGTAATCTATTTTCTAGCATGTTTAGCGATATTGATAATTGTAAAATATGTAGTAATGGTTCATGATTTATGTATATATGCAGTTGTAGTTAAATAGATAGTGAAATGAAGTTTGTCAACAAAATACCCTTGTTTTTTCTTTGCTGGGTTGTTTTTCAAGGGTGTAATAGTAGAACCGGGTTGTCAAAATAAAATATATTAACTGGGATGGTGAAATTGTTTAGTATCAAGTATGTAAATCTCTGTGTAGATTATACCCTTGTTAACAAATCAACTTGTGTGAACTTGTGGCTCACTCTGTAACTCTAGATTCACCTAGAGTCATGTATTTATACATGAGGAAACCCTTGAGTGGCAAAATGTTAACTCTAAAGCTATAAACTATGTTAACCGAACAGTTTGTGTGCCATGTGTGTGAGCTCTTTGTTTAAGTAGTTCTTGTATTTGCTTCTGCCATCTAGAACTTGCCCGGTTGGTTTTTCGGCGCTTACTATAATTACACTGAGTTGGAGAGAGGATCTTAGGCATTCTTTGTTTATTTATGAAACCTTTCTAGCCTTTTTAGCCTACCTGTGCATAAATAATATCACTAGTACCCTATTTGAGCCTCTAGCCTTTTCCTTGGCCTCCGGATTACAAACCTTTCCCGTTCGTAAAACAATGACCTCTTTTGAACCCGTTCCTCCTTGAACATTGAGAATAGGGCTAAAAGCCTAAGTTGGGGGTGTGGGTCAAAATGAAAATGAATAAGACTGTGAAGTGAGGGTGAAGGCCTATACCTCAAAGTGCTAATGGGAAGTTATGAAAGCTCCCAAAAAAAAAAAGGAGAAAAGAAGAAGAAAAGAAAAAGACAATAGTTATATATGTATTTACAATAATGGAGCTCTGAAATAAATTAGAGAGGTATGTAAGGCGGGTCCACTTTGGGAACTAAACGCCATCGAGGCTATGGGGTTGAAAGGAAGCAAAATGTTAAAAGAAAGAGAAATGTAATTAGTGTTCAAAGAGGATGTAGTTACTCATATCTAAATATATATCCTACCCTTCCTTAAACCTATATTACAAGCTTACAAAGTCCTTATGTGATCTCCAACCGAGTGTTTTTAGAAGTAGGTGACGAATTAAAATAAGGGCAAGCCTATGGTATGGCATGTGGTGGCACTTGAAATTTTTTTTGAGAGTGAGTGTATTTACACTTTAGTCCCTTTGTATTGTTATGATAAATATTGTGAGAGTGGGACTTTCTTTCCAGTGAGGGCACATCAATTGCTAGGTTGATAGAAAGTTGAGTTTTGAGTAAAGCATAAGTGCATTCAGCTGAAGGTAGCCTTTTGTTACTTTGTTGAGGCTCAAAGTTCACAAGTTGATTGGTTGTCCTTGAATATACTGATGATTCAGGGAGGGTAAAGTACTCAAAGAGATATACTTGAGATGCTAACAACAAACACCGTCCATAGTCAGTATTGTTTCATGTTTGATAAGTAGAGTCTAGAATAGGATAGTATCGTTTTAGTTGCTTGAGGACAAGCAAGAGTTTAAGTTGAGGGTGTTGATGTTCCGGGTAATTTCGGCACATTTTGATACTACTTTCTTAGAGTTTAACTTGTTTTACGTGCAAATTCTACCGATACTTATGTAATTTTAGTGTATTTGCAGTACATCGAGTGTAAGGACCCAAAAGCTTGAAAAAGAGTTCAAAAAGCCAACTGAAGACAAGAACAGAATTCAACAGCATTGCACATGTGAGTATGCGGTCGCAAAAAGCACATGCGGACCGCATATTTCACAAACAAATCGCAAACAGGGACATAACTCTGGGCACTTCTTCATGTCAAGAATGCGGTCGCATATGCGAAGCAAAACAAGAATGCGAACCGCAAACTTGTACTGTGAAATCGCAAACGCAAGCAGAGTTTCTGGGTAAAAATCGGGGTGAAGAATGCGATCGCATTTCGCGATCGCATAATCAACATGCGAACCGCAAAACCATAATGCGATGAAGGCAAAACTCTTGGGTTACATATGCGACAGTCGAGGAAGATTTGCGGTCCACATTTATGTTTTGCGATAGAAATGCGGTCCGCATTATTAACACCAGGGGAAAATTAGTCCAGACCTCGCCTCGGGTTTTGGGCCTTTATAAATAGGTTTAATAGGGTTTTGTGGGGGATATCTTGTCAGACTTGAGAGTACAAAGTACGAGCAATTAACTAGTTTGAATTCTTGGAAGCTTTTGGGATCAATTACTTTCTATTTTGTAAGATTATGACAATTACTATTCTTTCTTATTCAATGTTCAGCATGAGTAGCAAAGTTTAAACGCTAAGGTTGTGAACCCTAGATGAGTACAATGTTATTGAGATTTTGATATTGAATATGATTTCAACGGATGATTGATATTTATTTACTTGTTATTCTTCAAAAAATTGTTAATGGTTACAAAAATTAACGAACGCCAATTAATTCTATCTTTGCTAGGGAAATTGGGATAGAATTTGGTAGACGTAAATAACAAAGACTCAAGGCTTTAAACCTTGTTTAATAAAATCGCTTAGAATAAGTGGGTTTTAATTTGGCATTAATTGATTGTTCTTAATCACAACTCTTTTGTATTTGGGAAAATCATAAAGAGGATATATTATCAAATTATTGGAAAATATTGGGTAGTAAATTAGGTATCAATTGCATATCAAGAAAGTTATCCGTTGGAACTATACAATATTAATATCAATAGCATTATACTACATTAAGGGGAACACAACCTTGGTTTCTTTAATTCATATTATTCACATTCACAATATTGCAATCAGCTTTCGTTTACACTTAAGTTCAATATTCCTTTTTATTACAATTACTTGATAGAATTACGACTTAGTCGAATATTACACTAATTAGATAAACGTTTCACACCTATTACCTGTTGGATTCGACCCCAACCTTGTTGGGTTATTATATTTGACACCAACCGCTTACACTATTCTTAAGGTGTAATTTTAGCGTATCAGAGCCGCAGAATAGCTGCAGAGTGAAGCAGAAAACTAGACAAGTTAGGATGATATTGTGCGATCAACTATGCAATCGTAAAAACGTTTCGCGGACCACACATCGACCGCGAAACCATCATGGTATTTTTTGGAGGGATGTTCTGCGGTGCATTATGCGACCACAGAACAGGTCTGCGGGCCACAGAACTGCCGCAGACCCAACCCAAATGTCCTAGTTCAGGAGCACCAATTGTGCGGCCAATTTGCGGACCGCATATCCATTCTGCGGTCACTCTGTGACCGCAGATTGTGTTTCATAGCTTCATTTTTCTAGTTTTATAAATCTGACCCCATTCTTATAAAACAATGAGTCATTTTAGAAGGATCAAATTACATTTTAGAGAGAGAGGAAGGTGGTATAGAGTGAGAAAAGGAGTTCTAAGTCATTTATTCATCAATCTTTTTTCAAACCTTGAAGATTTCTTTAGGGTAACTCACAAGGACTTTAACCAAAAGGTAAGATTCTACACCCTAACCCTTAATTCAGAACTTAACTAATATAGGTAATTAGTAAAGCAATTCTTGAGTGTGGGAGTTGTTTATTTTACATGCATGTACCATCTAGGGTAGTCGGGAGATTGTTGATCTCTGTTGGGTGAACTTTGGGTAGTGGAGTGAAAGAATCCACCATAGGAGGACCTTGAAACCTTAATGTACGCCTAGTTTTTGGTAAAATGCTCAAGTGAGCTGGAACTATGAACTCCTTCCTAATTTGTGTTCAATTTTGCTATATCTCTAGATAGATAGAAGTGGCTACCACTTCCGTAACATTGTAGTAATTTAAAAAGCTCGAGGCAAGGTATGCTGGCTAGACTTCTCTCTTAGAATTGAATTCCGTCGATGTTCTTGTAAGTTCCGAGTTGTCCATTATGAATTAACTTTTATGAATAAGTTTGGTGTCGAAAGATGTATTTATAGGAATATGTTCAAAATGTGTTCCGGAATATTCTTATCATGTTATGTTGTTCTTCGAGAGCGTGTTCAAAGTAAGAGTATGTATTAAAATATTGTGACTTCAAGTTAAGCCCAAATGGAAGTGATCATGTCAAATTGTGTAAGAAATCACATGTTCCTAAGACCCTAAATTGCTCAAATGTGTGCTTGAAGTCATGAATAGAAAAATATTTGTTGTCGACAATCTGCGTTAATGTTTGAAAGTGGAATAGTGAGCTTGAATTATGAAGTATGGCCAATGTGCCAAGGGTGATATTGCATTATGGTCAATGATGCCAATAAAATGAATGACATGTAAAAGAATATGAATAGAGTAGTAAATACTTTTAATAATAAATGCCTTGGGAGTATTGTTTAGCCATCGAGGAAGAGTAGGTCGGAACAACCTAACCCCGAAACTACACATGCCGGTGTAGAACTGATTGAAGGGTAAATCCCCGTGTTAATGTGATGAGTTTCTTTCCCCTTATATGGCATGATATTGGTGTGTTGAGATGTTTTCCCCTTGAATGGGATGAGACTATTACTAGCGAGATGTGATGTGATGTTGACCCACATGACATTATGGTGAGACGGGTTAGCCGATCAAGTTGAGATCGGACGCCATGCCGCGCACATGGTGGTATTGTGAGTGTATGTCTCTGTGTGAGACGGCTTAGCCGGTCGGGCTAAGATCAGATTCTGTGCGAAAACACGGTGGTGTATCTGTGCTAAAGATATCCCAACTTAAATTACCGAAACCTATTTGAACTTTACCTTTCCCCTAACTTGACACCTTGATACTATTTGAGTCTTTTACTGGTTTCATATTTTATTCTCCGTTTACTGTTGCTCGTTCTATTGAGAGGGTGTTTAGTTTTACATACTACTACTATTCCATATGTACTAACGCCCCTTTTGCTAGGGGCGCTGCATCTTTAATGGATGCAGGTGGTTCCATAGCAGGTGGTATTGATTAGTATTAGCAGCACACCTCTCTTCAGCTGATTTGGTGAGCCCCACTTCATTTTGGGGTTCTGCATCTTCTATCCTTTGTTCATAGTGTTGAGATGAGGCTTGCTCGACTGGGGTAACTCTGTTGAGCGCCGGTTGCGCTTCCCGAGGTTGGGGCGTGACAATATTTGTCATAAGCTAAAATCCAACATCATGTACCAACAAAAAATTCAAAGGAAATATCCAAAATAGTACCAGTTTTGTTTGTCATAAATGTAATATGGGATATCGGAAAGGTTCCTATTAAATGGCTCAAGAAGGAGAGAGAGAGGGAGAAAAATTAAAAGAACTTAAATATATTTTTACATCAAAAATGCAAATTGCTTTTGGCTCGATAATATTTGGAACCAGGGGATAAAGGAAGCAAAAATATTTTTTAACATGTAACGACCCGACCGGTCGTTTTGAGCTCTAGCGCGTCGTTCGGCGGTTTAAGGCTTTGAGTAGCTTCATTTCATGTTTTATGATTTGTAAGAATAGGAGGAATCAAATTCCCGGGAGTTAAGAATTGATGCAGATAGAAAATTCTAAATTTGGAAGCTTTAAGTTGGAAGAGTTGATTATGGTTTGACTTTTGTGTAAACGACCTCATATCGGGATTTGAAGGTTCTAACAGGTTCATATGTTGATTCTGGACTTGGGCGTCTATCTAGGTTGAGTATCGGGTGGTCCAGGATCATTTCAGCGCTTATTATGAAAGGTTGGCATGTAAGTTTAAAAATTTCTTAAGTTTGATTTGAAGTGAACTTTTGGTATTATTGATGTTTTTTCGAGGTTCCGAGCCTTGGAATAGGTTCATATCGTAATTTGTGACTTGTGCGTAAAGTTTGGCGTTATTCCGGAATGCTTAAGTATGAATCAAACACGTTCCTCGAAGTTTGAATGTTTGAAAGTTGAAAGAGGGTTTTGATCGTCTATTCATAGTTTTGATGTTGTTTGACGTGATTTCAGGCCTCGAGTAAGTCTGTGTTATATTTTGGGACTAGTTGGTGTGATCGGACGGGGGTCCCGATGGCCTCGGGTGTGTTTCGGGATGGTTTCAGATCATTTCTCCATCTTTTGTTACTATTATTGCTGGTTCTATTATTCTTCATCGCGAACACATAGGTGTTATCGCGTTCGCGAAGTAGGATTTTTGGCTGCTGGATCTTTGTGCTTTGCGTTCGCAATGATTTGGGGAGCAAGTCTTTGCGTTCACGATGAAAAAGCTGGTCTAGTGGCTGGCTTGGTCTTCGCATTCGCGGAAAGATAGACGCATTCGCGCTGGGCAGACTGGTAAAGCTTCGTGTTCGTGTGCCCTTTCTTGCGTTTGCATAGAGGAGTTGGGAGCTGAAGCTGGATGTGCTTCGCGAACGAGAAGGGATTTCAGCGTTCGCAATGAAGGTCGTCTGGGCAGTGTATAAGTTAGCAAAGATGGGTTTTGGCTCATTTTATCTCAAATCTTGTATTGGACCCGAGCTTGGGGAGATTTTTGAAGGAGCATTTTCGTCATCCTCCACTAGGTAAGTGATTTCTTTACATTGTGAGTTGAATACATGAATTATACATGGATTTGAACATGGAAATTAGAGGAAATTGTGAAATTTTGAAGAAAATCTAGAATTTGGTATTTTTGATTTTTTTGCCACAAAATTGGACATGAAATTATGAGTAAACTATATATTTGAGTTCATGGTGTTATTGGTAATGATCATCTTCAAGGATTTTCGGAATCCGGCACGTGGGCCTGAGGGTTGACTTTGTTGACTTTCGAGCGGAGTTGAGAATTACTATAAATTGTTAAATTATACGCATTGGAGTATATTTTGATTGATTTTGACCTTGTTTGACTAGACTCGGATCGATAGGCATTGGTTTGAGGTGTTGGAGCCAGTTATGGAACTTCGGAGCGAGGTACGTCTCATGTCTAACTTTGTGAAGGGGAAACTATCCCCTAGGTGATGTAATTGTTATGTGATACTAGTTGTGGGTGCTACGTACGCATGAGGTGACGAGAGTCCGTACGTAGCTAAAGCATGTTTATGTCCGAGTAGACTTAGGACTTTATCATGTAACATTTGAATTATTTGAACTCATTCTGCTGGCTTAATTAATTGAATTTATAATTGAAATTAATTTGGAAATACATATATGCATATTAGGCCGAGCCTTATAACCTTGAGTTGGTGGAATGTTATTTTAGAAAAGGTAAAGGTTATATTCACTTTATGCTTATGTACTGTATTGTAAGCCCGTGTCTCGTAATTTGATAAGTTCCTTCCTTTCTTGTGGAGCAGGCTGAATGGCTCGACAGTATAATAGATGCATCTATGGTTCGTTATGGTCGACCCTCGGCAGCGTACACATTATTTTGGATCGGCCCGTATGACTTCGACATAATAGTGCGTTATATCACTAGTAGTCAGAATATTCACTAGATTATCCTTCCACTGATGACTAGCATTTTATATGGTATTCCTTATCCGTTTGATACTAGCGCTTGATACATCTGTGCTGTTGAGATAGAATACGAGACTGAGAAAACATATATCTTTGAAAGACATTTATGAAAGATTATGTAACTTACAGTTTTTCACCATTATTGCTGTTGTGCTTCATATCTGCTTATGATTTATCATATTGCTTTATTGGACTTCTGGTAAGTGTCAATGTCGATCCCTCATCACTAATTCTTTGTGTTAGGATAGATATTTACTGGGTACGCGTTGATTTACGTACTCATTCTATACTTTTGCACTAAATGTGCAGGATCTGACAAGTTTATTTGGTGGTAATCTTGTCGCGTTGGCATAGCTGCTGAGGAGACCTTATGGTGAGCTGCATTCCAGGCTACGTATCGCAGCCCATAGAGTCTCCATCATACTATTTACTTTGTCATGTCTTATTTACATTCTAGACAGATGTTGTATTATAAATGTACTCCTTAGTAAATGCTCATGCACTGGTGAAATCGAGTTTTGGGATATTTCTAGATTTTGTTTATGGTCATCTTAACCTCGATACACCTTTACTCGTATATTATTTAAATTGTATTTTATTTATGTATTTAACTCATTTATGTCTCCACTTAACAAGATTCATGATTTCAAAAATAATAAAAATAAATAATTAAATTGATAGTTCACTGTTGGCCGCCAGCATGACCTACCGTGGGATTGGGTCGTGACGGCTTGGTATCAGACTCTAGGTTCACTTAGTTTTCATGAGTAATGAGCATGTCTAGTAGAGTCTTGCAGATCAGTACGGAGATGTCTGTACTTATCTTCGAGAGGCAACAAGGCTGTTAGGAGCATTTCCCTTCTCGATTCCTTATCGTGCGATTTGATTCTGTTAAAGCTTATGCCTTCATTTCTTTCCTATTCAATCTTATGCGACGTGGAGCCCTTGTTATCAATTGGGCATCAAAGAGTTGTAGTGGTACTGCAGATATGGTGCAAGATGTTTCTCCCTGCGTATTCGAGCAAGTTATTATCGTCATCTTGTGGATGGGGGTTCTTTTGTTTCAGCCCTGTATCAATATTGCCTATGGTTTTGAGGTTGTGCACAAATTGTTATGATGTTCGTGTGTTGTTATTGTGATGTGTTGTTATGAGTGTTAGCTTGCTCATTGATGGGTTGCGATAGTGAATGATTCAAAAGGAGGATTTCTCGGTTCATGGTTTAGAGGTTAGACATCTAATTCTAGCGGAGGAAAGGCAATCAGATATGGATGTTCAGGCTTTGGTTGATGGAGTAACGAGACTTGATATTTTCAAGCATGGTGGAATTCCCATTTGTGATGTGGTGTCATTGTCCTTGGTTGAACGCATTAAGGTTCGTCGGTGTTATGGTCTTCTTTGATTTGCCTTCGGGGTAGGGTATTGTGAAATAGTGCCTGAGAAACGATTGTCAGAGATGGCGGTGTGTAGCAATTTCAGAATCGTGTCAGTGTTTATAATGCTGATGGCTCGAGAAAGATGATTTTTTTTGGGTGACTTAGAGTTGGTAGGCATTTATTAGTTCAGGTGCTACAGGGTGGGGTTTGATTTGAGGCAGTATTTGGGCAGCGAAGGGTGAGGAAGGATATGGTGGGAGGTATCTCGCTGTGGTTGAATTGCTAGTAGGTCAAGTATGAGAAGAAGAGGCCGAGAAGTTGCTAAAAGGAGATGGTTTAACCGAAGTGGGAGTGGTAGAGTAGCATATGGATTATGTGGTAGGGTAGCCACATGCCTTGAGAAAAGTTTAGAGCAATTTGGGGATCATGGTAGACAGTGACTAGGCTTACAAATTTTATTTGGAATGATGGCTACTATGCCGAGGAAGGTTGAAATGTCAGAAAGAAGTTTGCTAGGAGAGTTTAGGGGTGTAAGAGCTTGATTATTGTTATGTGATACGACGTGACTTTGAGTTTGGATTGTATTGTCGGACTTTCAGTTGATGTCAATGAGGAATGAATAGACTTGTACAGTTGGTGGACGAGCATGGGCTCAGGAGGGTGTACTAATTTCGTGGTAGTTATATCTAGTACAGCGTCATTGGAAGATGTCGGTGTGGAATTCCATAGGTGGGTTATCTCCTGTGAGCAGGTTAGCAGTTGCATGATTTTGATGAAGTTTCTACAAAGAGTTGTACTTACTACACGGCAGAAGGTCGAATATGCAATTGTGGCTGATAATTCAGAATGTTCATGAAAAGTTTAACAACAGACTACGAGAAATTTGGCGGGTTGATGGTGAGAGATCATGGTAATTGAGAAGGAGGAATCTTTGTGGGTTCTACATTTATGTGATGGTGGCTTAAAGCTAAGTGGGGAGCCCACCGTCTACGATTGGATCGCATGGTTCTCTGCTTGTACAGTTTCTGGTTATCGGTGCATTGGTGGATTACTTATGACTAAGAGAAGAAAACATCAGGGGTAATTCGAGCTAAGAACTGGATGAATGTGTGCTATATTTCGCCTTATTGATTCATGTGCAAGTTTTGGGAAGACTCAGAATTTATGCTTCTTTGAGGGTGTGTTCAAGGAAAAGGAAAAGATTTCATCCGGTTGCTTCTTTGAGAGAGTGTTCATGTTCTAACAAAGCGTTGAAGTTTTAAAAAAATTATATTCGGGACCAGGTTAGAGTGGGTGACTCTAAACAACGGTTCTAGTGGGTTCAAGAATTAAAGTGCAGCGTCTATGGATTTCGGGTCCGTTGTGTGGTTAAGGATCGAGTTTTTACAGTAGGTTATGAAAGGGACTTGGAGTGTTTCTATATTATCATTAGGTTCGCAGTGCAATATTGGAGAAATGGGAGAAATAGCTTCGAATTCACGGAAGGTCTCACAGAATGGGTGCACCAGTTGGAGATGCTATTGTGCGCTTGAGGAGGGCATAAGACGGTTCATGAGTATTGAGACAATGTGGTCACGTTATTTGGGTCACTCGGGATGAGAGATGAGTTGAGTTTCATTATGTTTTGAATAGAGCTATTATTATTTCTATGGCAACTCAAAGAATAAATTGGAAGAAGTTGGGTCTGTTAGTAATAGCTTGAATCGGCATGATTGTGGAAATGATCAGTTCATTCGGCGTGTTAAGTTATACAGGTGGTTGGTGGTTGTACATGCGGGCTTGACATTCACCATAATTGGATTGATTTGGGAGGTATTTGATTCTAAATGGCCTTGTTATGTATAAATGAATCCCATAAGAGTTATGGAGGTTTAGACCACGACTTGAGGTTTGTATTTTCTGCGGTTATGGGAATTCAGTTACGTATTGCAATGGTTCTTCTAAAAAAAGTTAAGTAAAAGGTTTCTAGCCAATGAAGTGTTTATTTTACTAGTAGTTCAGGGGTTATGATAAAATTCTTGTACTCTCACGTAGCGGCATGATAAGTGTAGTGAACGGTATGGAAATTTGAAGTTAAAGATCAAGGTTACGGTTCGGTGTTGATTAGAATGTCACGAGCTCGGAGGAGCGG
>MCJB01012407.1:61169-153515 GCA_002018475.1 Nicotiana obtusifolia
GGGGAGGGAGGGGGATTTCAGATTTTTAGAGTATGCTGGCACTATTTTCGGGCAGCTTGAGGATGGTCTATTTTGTGGTAGGAGTGTTGGGTATTGAAATGCGGATGCTTGGCCAGTATTATTGAAATAGCATGGTTGGTGGCCATTAATGTTCAGATTTTGCTATCTCGTGCGGTAGGTTGTGGGAGCATATCCCACGGGAAGATCGTATAAGTGGGACGTTTTATTCATTCGATTGTTAGAGATTTGAAACAGGTATGGAGATTTTGGTACTGTCGCCAATGGGAGAGGTTATGACTGAGAGGCGCTCTATTCCTTTGGTTGTGGACTGTGGGAGTTTGTTCCGGATTTGATGACTGCTCTTATATGTCAAGAATAGGGTCATTGTGGAACCTTGAAAGATTATTGGCCTAGCATGGGATGATCGGAATAAGCTTGAGGTCTGCTATTTGAACTAATGTGAATTGTATGCTCTACATCAGGTCAGATGTGTTCATTCAGCATAGCACTGCTTATGGAGGAGTCTTCGGATGTTGGATGTTATTCCTGTTGTCAGCTGTTCTCTGTAATAATCTATTGTGCCATGTGGGTTGTGAGACAGCTTGATTATTCGCACATGTGTTGTGGTCCCCTATGGCTTGTGGTGTTATATGAGCAAGATGGCTCTCATGATGGAGGTCATTAATTGCACGTTCGTCGTGCTTAAGTTTTTGTGTGGATCGGGTTTCACGTTGCAACAATGTCATATTTGGATCGGGTTGCACGCTGCAACAGTGAGATGTTATGTATGGTTCCTTATACTTATTTTGTGTGCCTTGTTTCTCATCTTTGAGATAGAGCGATAACATCGGTTTGGCTATTTATCGTTACACGGGCTGGATGGTTCTTTGCTAGAGTTCGTTCTTTTCGTTGAGTCATATTCGAGTTGTAACTTGTTGGCGCTTTGATGGCACTGTATGAGATTTTTGACTGTGTTTGAGGTGGCTTATTGCCCGAACAGCTTGTACTGGGTGAGACGGATTATTGGACCTGAGATCAGGGTGATCGTATTTATGTAGGGTATATTAAAAAGAAAATATTATTATTCAGTTCAGAATGAGGTAATGGTTATTGTCAAGTGGAGAAACTCTATGATTCATCGATTTGGTAGGTGGTTACGATTTTCTACACATCTCTTCCATCGTGGCGGTATTGCAAGAGTTGGAGTAGGGCTTACATGTGTTATGAGGTGTATTGCAGGTATCAGATTCGTGAAATTTCAGCTATTGTGGTCGGAGGATGTTATTATGGGCAAACGACTTATGTGGTGCATGGTGTGATCTCAGCATAGGTGCATGATCATGTTTTGGTACATTGTGTAGTGATTGATGCGGTGTTCGTATGTTAGAATCGGGTCTCGTGGAGAATTCCGGATGTTAGAATTTGGTTCTAATGCTTGTTGGCTAAGGTTATAGGGAGGATCTTTAGTTTGTCTAGAGCTAATGTGCTCACATGGATTGTGGTGGCACGGGTAGGTGCACGAGGTGTTAAATAATGATTTTGGACAACTCCGGAATAGTTCTTGGCACGTTCGAGGGCAAACATATGTTTAAGTGGGGGAGAATGTAACGACCTGACCCCTCATTTTGAGCTCTAGAGCGTCGTCCGGAGGTTGGAGCCTTGAGTAGCTTCACTTCATATTTTTTGACTTGTATACATAGTCAGAATCGAATTTCGGGGTGTTCAGAGTTGATTCAGATAGAAAATTCTAAATTCAGAAGCTTTAAGTTGGAAGAGTTGACTAAGGTTTGACTTTTGAGTAAACTACCTTAGAATCGAGATTTGAAGGTTCCAACATATTCGTATGATTATTTCGGCCTTGGGCGTACGTTTGGGTTTAGTATCGGGGGGTCCGGGATCATTTTAGCGTTTATTATGGAAGGTTGGCATTTTGAATTTTAAGAATTTTTTAAGTTTGATTTGAAATGGACTTTGGTGTTATCGATGTCTGTTTGAGGTTTTGAGCCTTAAAATAGGTTTGTATCGTGATTTGTGACTTGAGCGTAAAGTTTGGCAGGATTTCAGAATGTTTAAATATGAATCGGACATGTTCGTCGAAGTTTGAATGTTTGAAAGTCGAAAGAAAGTTTCGATCGTCGATTCATATTTTTGATATTTTTTGACGTGATTTGAGGCCTCGAGGAAGTTTGCGCTAAGTTTTGGGACTTGTTGATGTGGTTGGAGGGGGTCCCGAGGGCCTGAGGTGTGTTTCGGGATTGTTTCGGATAATTTCTCCATGTTCTGTTTCTGCTGTTGCTGGTTCTGGTGTTGTTCATCACGAACGCATAGGTGTTATCACGTTCGCGAAGTGGGATTTTTGTGCTTCGCGTTCGTGATGGTTTTTGGGGCAAGGCTTTGCGTTCTCGATTGGGTGTTTCGCGTTCGCGATGAAGAAGCTAGTCTAGTGGGTGGCTTGGTCTTCGCGTTTGGGTGCCCTTTCTCACGTTCGCGTAGAGGTGTTAGGAGATGAAGCTGGATGTGCTTCACGAACGCGAGGGGATTTCCGCGTTCGCGATGAAGGTCGCCTAGGCAGTGTATAATTTAGAAAAGACGGGTTTTGGCTCATTTTATCTCAGATCTTCCAATGCAGCCGAGCTTGGGGTGATTTTTTAAGGATCTTTTTCGTCATCTTCCACTAGGTAAATGATTTCTTCAAATTGTGAGTTAAATACATGAATTATACATGGATTTGAATATGGAAATTGGTGAAAATTGTGAGATTTTGAAGAAAACCTAGAGTTTGGTATTTTTTTAATTTTTACCACGAAATTGGATATGAAATTACGAATAAACTATATATTCAAGTTCAGGGTATTATTGGCAATGATTTTCTTCATGAATTTTCAGAATCCGGCACGTGGGCCTGAGAGTTGACTTTGTCGCTTTTCAAGCGGAGTTGAGAATTAATATAAATTGTTAAATTATACGCATTGGAGTATATTTTGATTGATTTGCACCTTGTTTGACTAGTTTCGGATCAATGGGCATTGGTTTGAGGTGTTAGAGCGGCGTTGGAGCTGGTTATGGAACGTCAGAGCGAGGGAAGTCTCATGTCTAACCTTGTGAGGAGAAACTACCCCCTAGGTGATGCAATTGTTATGTGGTACTAGTTGTGGGTGCTACATACGCACGAGGTGACGAGAGTCCGTACGTAGCTAGAGCATGTTTATGTCCGGGCAGACTTAGGACTTTATCATGTAATATTTGAATTATTTGAATTCGTTCTTCTGGCTTAATTAATTGAATTTATAATTGAAATTGATTTAGAAATACATATATAAATTAGGCCGAGCCTTATGACCTTGAGTTGGCAAGTTATTTGAGAAACGATAAATGTTATATTCATTTTATGCTCATGTAATGTATTGTAAGCACGTGTCTTGTAATTCGATAAGTTCCTTCCTTTCTTGTGGGGTGGGCCAAGCGCCATGACAGTATAATAGATGCATCTGTGGTTCGTGCTGGTCGACCCTCGGCAGTGTACACGTTATTTTGGATCGGGCCGTTCGACCTCGGCATAATCATGCGTTATATCACTAGCAGTCTGATTATTCACGAGATTATCATTCCACTAATGCCTAGCATTTTATATTGTATTCCTTATCCATTTGATGTTGGAACTTGATGCATTTGAGCTGTTGAGATAGAATACGAGATTGAGAAAAATTATATCTTTAAAAGAAATTTATGGAAGATTATGTAACTTAAAGTTTTACCCCATTATTGGTGTTGTGCTTCATATCTTCTTATGATTTATCATATTGCTTTATTGGACCTCTAGTAAGTGTCGATGTCGATCCCTCATCGCTACTTCTCTGGGGCTAGACTAGGTACTTACCGTGTACTTGTTGATTTACGTAATCATGCTACACTTTTGCACTAAATGAGCAAGATCTGACATGGTTACTTGGTGGTCATCTTGGGTTGCATCGGCACCGCAACGAGGAGACTTTATGGTGAGCTGCATTACAGGCTACGTATCGCATCCCAAAGAGTCTCCATCGTACTATTTACTTTATTTTGTCTTATCTACATTCCAGACAGATATTGTATTAATATTGTATTCCTTAATAAATGCTCATGCACTAGTGACACCGGATTTTGGGATATTTCTAGAATTTGTTTATGATTTTCTTAACCTCGATACACCTTTACTCGTATATTACTTGAATTGTATTTATTTACGACTTTAACGCATTTATGTCTCCGTCTAACCAGATTCATAATTTCAAAAATAATAAAAATAAATAATTAAATTAATAATTCACAGTTGGCTTGCCTAACGGTGACGTTGGGCGTCAGCACGACCTACAGTGGGAAATTGGTTCATGATAAAATTTGTAGCAAAAAATAAAAGCCATAAGTAAAAGAAGCACTGTGTAAAGAAATATGAAATAAGCATAATTTTCATTGATTAATTAATACTCTTTAACATATTTCAAATAATATTTGGAAGTTAGTCACCTAACATAAGATAATTTTAGCATACCATGCTACAAACATGGCATGCACAACAAAGGACTTAAAATACCAATCTTCTTAAAACAACTCTACTTTATAATTTAGTTGACAGATTTGATGCCTTAGAGGTGGCTTCGGTGTCACTGCTTATAACAATAACATGATTACCGTTATTTTCATTTTGGTCAGCGAGCAGTTCCTCCAACATATCATAACAGCAGGTAAGAGGGTAGGAATCAATTAAAAGCCTTTTTATGTAGTCGGCGCCAATTTCACGCATCATCCTAAGCACCAGCATGTTTGCCTCAGTCTTCAGCTTTTTCAATTGGTTTCTTACATCTTGGTACATGATGTTGTGGTTAACCGAAGAACCATGAAGAGGTTCATCAATGGTTTTCTTTGTTGGAGTTCTTTCCATTGTTATTTTCGTAATTTTTTAAGTAGAGTAGATGATTTGGATGATGAGATTAATAATGTAGTTATATTTATAGAGTTATATTTAGGGTTTGAATTTCTTTAGGGATAGGGTTAGGGTTAGGGTTTTGATTTTATTAATTTTTTTTCTATGTATTTAATTTGAATCCCAATTTACAATGAATCTTTTACACTCTTCAAAGAAGTCTTCAGGGTTTTCAATGCATCCATTTCGTACCGAAAATTCTATTCATGAATTCTTGATCCAACCATTGATAATATCTGGTTTGAGATATGGTTTTCTGTATAACCATTTCGTATGAATTTTCTTTGGACATAGTAAGACTAATGTTCTATACAAAGAGACTTAATATCTATCAAGATTAGCGGTATGTTTTCCAGTATTTGAAAAAAGAATCTTAATTAGCCTAATAATTTAACTGCTGAAATTATTTACATTCTAGTTAGTCTAAAGAATCCTCCAATTTAGTTAGCCTAAAGAATCCTGTCAGTGAACGAACAAGCTATTACTGGTGCGACTATCTTGTTTGGTTTGAATAGAGTTGCTGTCGAAATTAATGGTGTTAGTTGAATTGTATTGTTCCAGTTACCAAAATTGTATTGATAACTACAATTTTTGAATTTCCATGTAGATATTGAATCCTATTTACTAACATAATTATTCACATACCAACTATTTAACTTCTCAATGAGCATTTACACCTCTTATTTACTCTTCCTATTTCGAATTCAATAATGTTGTAGCAGTATATAGAAGTAGGCCGAAGTCTTCTGGCTAGAATACATGAATCTCCCTCTTTTCCATATATAATTCATAGGGAATAATTGATTTTTTTTTTTTTTTTTAATAAAAAAGTCTTTTGAAATGATATAATACCAAAATTGTTATAGCAAAGAAGACAAGTCCGATGAAGATTGAAATTTGATAACATCAAATGTTCAACAGAAAATTGAAAGCACAAGTACAATAACTAAATCGACATGAAAATAAAAGATAATGAAAGGATAAATCAACACAAACACATCCTAGAAACTAATCAATTTTAACCGGATAATCAGAAGTTCCTTCGCCCTTCACTTGAACTTTGAAGACAACATACAATGGTGCAACATCAACGAGCTCAAATTTGACGACGAAACCTCGTTTGACATAATTGTCCAAAACAAAAAAATTCTAGTCTTCTTTGAACTTTCTTCGATTACCAATGCTCAAAGATACAAACCACTCTTTGCCACGATAGTGAAGAAGCGCGGTTTCTACTGTTGGAGGAAGATTCTTGTAGATTTTTCTAAATATACTGAAAAAAGAAAAAAAGCATTACTATTAAGTTTTTGTAAAATATGAAACTGAAACAAGAAAAAATATATATACAATACTGATGCATATATATTTTCTGGAGTTATGGTATGAAAAATAAAAGTATTTTATGTAAATAAAAGAATTTCTATTAATATTTCAGAAAATATGAAACTGAAACAAGAAAAAATATATATACACTACTGATGGATATGTTCTTCTGGAGTTAAGGTATAGGAAACAAAAGAATTTCATGTAAAAAATTTCACTTTGGATTTACTCAAGAAGTTATTGTAAAATTCGAATAAATAAAGTTTCAAGGACATAATAATTTACAAAATCATCGTAGTTGATATATGAATCAGCCATAACCACTTCAAATGCTGGATGATTCTCTTCTTATTTATCATTAGTAGAAGAGTAAGATAGGGCTCGTTTGGTAGAGGGAGAGGCGTCCATAGTTAGAGTTTGTTGGTGAGTTTGTTTTAGGTCTTTAGGGTTTGAATATATGAGACTATATATGTGGGGCCAACCCAGTCCAAAAAAATATTTCAAACACCCTCCTCAAAAATTGAATGCTAATTTTGACAGCTTTGTATCTCATCGTTTGAGTGCAAATTAAATCGTATTTTAATGCTAATTCCATCATTTTCATCCTAAATATGAATCCTAAGTAGCAATTTTGGTTATGAAATATTAATGAATTAAGTTATGTATTTTGCATATTTAGTCCTCTTTTAATAATCAATAGCTGTTGAATAAGGTTGTAGTCATATGACCTGTGTCAATTACATCGTTGCGATTCATAGTTATATAGATCGTTTATATAATAGCAAATACATAATTTTATTCGTTAAGGCCATACGCATTGGCGACTAGTTTTTCATAGCAACCGTATAAGTCCATTGACTAAAGTTGTAGTCATATAACCTATGTTACTTACATCGTTGTGATTCATAGTGATATTGATTGTTTATATAATAGACAATATATATTTCTATTCGTTAAGGTCATACGTATCGGCCACTAGTTATTCGTAGCAACCATATGAGTTCATTGACTAAGGTCATACTCATATACTGCTAGTTATATCGTTGCGATTCATAGTTATATTGACCATTTATATAATAGCCAATATATAGTTCTATTCGTTAAGGTCATATGCATCGGCCACTAGTTATTCATAGCAACTATATAACTCCATTGACTAATGACATGACCTCAATTTTCCTCCATAGGACGTCATGGCGACACCTAGTCTTTAAGCCTAGGTAAGCCTAACAACCTGCAAAATAATTGAAATAATAATAGTTATAAGTCTCAAACTCAATAGTTGTATAAAAACAACGTTACAACTCAGCATATACAAATCCGAGACTCAGCGTAATACAAGTCATAAGCTCTAACTATGAATAGTGGATAATCCTATAAATCATGTTTATATATATAAAGGATAATGACATAAGAGATCTAGAGAAAGGAACTCTGAGGCCTGCGGACGCCGGCAGGTATACCTTGAAGTCTCCACAGTAGAATCCTAACTAATGTCTAGGCTGGTAAGAAGTACTTGGATCTGCACAAAATGTTGTGCAGAAGAGTAGCATGAGTACACCATAACGGTACCCAGTAAGTGCCAAGCCTAACCTCGGTAGAGTGGTGACGAGGTCAGGTCAAGGCCCTACTGGAAATCAATAAAAGACTGAACAAATATAGGCAGTGTAACAATAACAACAATGAAATTGAAACAACGAATATCATAACAAGGATACCTTCACAAGACTAAGGAAATAGTGCAACACAGAGAAAGACAATTAATAACATGCTAATGAAACAACAACCAAAGAAAAGTGTAAAAGAACGGGGAAAGGTCAACAAGAGTCACTACCGAGGTACCGCCTCGTAGTCTCAAGTCACAGAAATAAATCACAATATTTCCTTATATCACCGCGGGAGCCTTTACATTTAGTTTTGAAAATATTTTTTTCCGAAATAACATCCCGCGGTTTAGCGCACCTTATCACACCGCATGGTTTCTAGTAGTTCCCCAACTAGCCATATGTATCAAGCCCACCTTATCTCACCGCATGCATTTCGACACCGAGACCTTATACCACCACATGCGTATTAATATCACAACGTATCACAAATTGCACCTCAAGTGACCAATATCACAATTTAACAGAGAAACAAAATAATAATAGAATTTAACAATATGGAGCCCACGACTCAACCATAATGTACACAAAGTCTCAACAATAACAATCGGAAGGATAACTCAATAGAATGATGTTTCACAACTTAACACTTTGCCTTAATAGGAATCACGACCTTTGCAACTCAACACTAATTTCAACAACAAGATATTCCAAGAAATAGCAATTTCAAATAAGGATTCAGTAGTTAAATAATGAATGCGGAATAAGGAAATAAGAATTTCACTAAACATATAGAGCAATTAGCAAGTAAGAGATAAGACAAGTAGACATGTAAAATTAGACTAAATGTGATGACTATAACATGTTAAGGTAACTCAATTAAAGCATGAAAAGAATTTACATAGCTAAAAACTGGCAATTTCCATATTTTGCATGTGTACACACTCGTCACCTTGCGTACACGGCTCTTACACATCACAATTATCACAAGCATCACCAACCCTAAGGGGAAATTCCTCCACACAAAGAGGGCAAGCCACTTACCTCAACCCATGCTAAATCAATCCACTAGAAGGCGTTTTCCTCGATTTTCCAACTCCGAATGGCTCAAATCTACCCAAAACAATTTCATACAACAAATATAACTATAGGAAACTAATTCAAACAATGAAATTACGATCGTTGTAAAGAATTGAAAAATCAACCCAAACCTAGGCCCGCATCTCGGAACCCGACCAAAATTATAAAATTTGAATACCCATTTGATATCGAGTCCAATCCAAAACTAGAATCACGAATCGTGCATCGATTCAAGCCTAAGAAATTATGTACTTCCGAATTAGAAAACTAATGCCGATTCATACTGAAACATCTTCGATTGACTTCAAATTTCTCACACAAGTCACAAATGATATTACGAACCTATTCTAACTTCTAAAAAATTCAGATCTGACCTCGATATCAACAAAGTCAACTCTCGGTCAAACTTTTCAAACCTTCCGAACCTGAATTTTCCTAACTTCACCAAATCACGCCAAAACGACCTGCATGCCTCCAAATCCACATCCGATCACGCTCCTATGTTTAAAATCACTGTATGGAGCTATTGGAGCCGTCATAACTCCTTTCTAGAGTCGTCTCCACCAAAGTCAAACTACGGTCAACTCTAACAACTTAAACCTCCAACTTAGGGACTATGTGTCCAATATCACTCCAAAACTTTCCCGACCCCGGAACCAAGAACCCCGGCAAGTCACGTAACTATAATATAACACAGTGGAGGCAATAAATAGGGGATCAAGGAAAATATACTCAAAAAGACCGGCCGCGTCATTACATCATCCCCCTCTTAAAACAAACGTTCTTCCTCGAACGAGTATAGAGACATACCTGAATTGGTGAAAAGACGAGGATAACGGCAACGCATATTATGCTAGGTCTCCTAAGCCGCCTCTTCAACCAGTTGACCTCTCCACTGAAGCAATGTTCTTCAACCTCAACTTTCGAACCTGACTGTCCAAAATGGCCACCGGCTCCTCAACATAAGACAGATCCTTCTCCAACTAGACTGAGTTGAAATCCAACACATGAGACGAATCACCGTGATACTTTCGGAGCATAGAAACATAGAACACTGGATGAACTACAGCTGGACTAGGTGGTAGTGCAAGCCTGTAGGCCATCTCTCCAACCCTCTCAAGAATCGAAAAAGATCTGATATACCTAGGGCTCAACTTGCCCTTCTTCTCGAACCTCATAACACCCTTTAAGGGAAAAACCCAAAGCAAGACCCACTCCCCAACAATGAGCGCAACGTCGCGACTCTTCTGTTAAGATTGGGCTGTACGAATTTATCCTTCATCAATTTAACCTTTTCCAAAGCATCCTGAACCATGTCTGTACCCAAGCGCCCAGTCTCATCTTGCTCAAATCAACCCACTGGAGACCGACACCGCCTACCATACGAACTCTCATATAGAGCCATCTGAATGCTTGACTGGTAGCTATTTGTTCTAGTCAAACTCCGCTAGCGGCAAGAACTGATCCCAAGAACTCCAAAATTCCATCACACACGTACAAAGCATATCCTCGAATATCTGAATAGTGCATTCTGACTGTCTGTCCGTCTGAGGGTGAAATGTTGTACTCAAATCCACTTGCGTGCCTAACTCATGCTGTATAGCTGTCTAGAACTACGATGTAAACTGCATACCCCAGTTAGAGATGATAGATACCGGCACGCCATGAAGCCTAAAAATATCGTGAATATAGACTTGAGCAAGCTGCTGTGAAGAATGAGTTGTCACCACTGCGATGAAATGAGCTGACTTGGTCAATTTATCAACAATTACCCATACTACATCGAATTTCCTCCGAGTTTGTGGGAGCCCAACAACAAAATCCATAGTAATCCGTACCCATTTCCACTCAGGAATCTCTAACCTCTGATGCAATCCACCTGGCCGCTGATGCTTATACTTCACCTATTGACAATTTAGGCACTAAGCTACATACTCCACTATGTCCTTATTCATCCTCCTTCACCAATAGTGTTGCCTCAAGTCCTGATACATCTTTGCCGCACCCGGATGACTGGAGTACCGCGAACTGTGAGTCTCTTGGAGAATCAATTCATGCAAATCATCTATATTGGGCACACATATCCTGCCTTGCATCTGCAACACACCGTCATTCTCAATAGTGACGTCCTTGGCATCGCCATGCTGAACCGTGTCCTTGAGGACAAGCAGACGGGGGTCATCATACTGATACTCTCTAATGCGATCATAAAGAGAAGACCGAGAAACTATACAAGCCAAAACTCGGCTCGGCTCCAAAACATCCAATCTAACAATCTGGTTGGCCAAGGCCTGAATATCCAAGGTTAGTGGCCTCTCTACTACCGGTAGATATGCTAAATTGCCCAAGCTCTCCGCCTTGCGACTCAAGGCATCGGTCACCACTTCCGCTGCCGCAAGTTAAGATTCTTCTGTTTGAATAGATGCTGTAGACTCCGGTGGTATGTATAGATCTCACAAGGGACAACGTACAAATAGTGCTGCCAGATCTGCAAGGCATGAACAATAGCTGCTAACTCAAAGTCGCGGACAAGAAAGTTCTTCTCATGCACCTTCATCTGTCTAGACGCGTAGGCAATCACCCTACAGCCCTGCATCAACACCGCACCCAGACCAATCATAGTACATAGTATAAGACCCCGAACCCGAAGGAAACATCAATACAGAGGCTGTAGTCAAAGTAGTTTTGAGCTTTTGAAAGCTCTCCTCACATTCCTCGATCCACCTGAACGGAGCACCCTTCTAGTTCAGTCTGGTAATAGGTGCATCAATAGATGTGAAACCCTCTACGAATCAACGGTAATACCCTGCCAAACCAAGAAAACTCTGGATCATAGTAGCGGAAGACGGTCTGGGCCAACTCTGCACTGCTTCAACCTTCTTCGGATCTACCTTGATCCGCTCAATCGACACTATGTGACCCAAAAATATTACCGAATCAAGCCAGAATTCACATTTTAAATTTTTTGCATATAACATCTTTTCTCTCAAGGTCTGGAGCATGGTCCTCCAGGTGCTGCTTTTGACCCTCCCGGTTCCGGGAGTACACTAGAATGTCGTCAATAAACACATTGATGAATGAGTCAAGATAGGGCTGGAATACACTGTTCATCAAGTGCATGAATGCTGTTGTGGCATTGGTCAGCCCAAAATACATCACCAAGAAACTTGTAATGATCATGCCGAGTCCTGAAGGCAGTCTTTGGGATATCTGGCTCCCGAATCTTCAACTGATGATAGCGTGAATGTAAGTCAATCTTGGAGAACACTCTAGTACCTTGTAGCTGATCAAATAGGTCATCAATACGTGGCAATGGATACATGTTCTTACTGTAACCTTGTTCAACTGACAATAACCAATGCACATGCACATAGAACCATCCTTTTTCTTCACGAATAAGATTGGAGCACCCGAATGTGATACATTAGGCCGAATGAAACCCTTATCAAGAAACTCGTGCAACTGCTCCTTTAACTCCTTCAACTCTAGTGGAGCCATACGATATGGAGGAATATAAATGGGCTGAGTGTCCAGTAACAAATCAATAAAAAATTGATATCCTTGTCAGGCGGCATGCCCGGAAGATCCAGCGGAAATATATCTGGATAATCCCTCACTATCAGAACCGACTCAACGGTATGAGTATCAACATTGACATCTCTCACATATGCTAGATACGTATCACATCCCTTCTCAGCAATCCACTGAGCCTTTAGAAAGGAGATAACCCTGTTAGGGACATAATCTAAAGTACCTCTCCACTCTAACCGTGGAAAACCTGGCATAGCCAACGTCATTGTCTTGGCGTGACAATCAAGGATAGCATGATAGGCTGATAACCAGTCCATGCCCAAAATAACATCAAATCTACCATATTGAGCAATACTAGAACGGCTCTAGTCTAAAAAACACTAAGAAAAATTAAACACGATCAATATACTCGGTCAACAACAAGGGAATCTCCCATAGGTGTGGACACATAGATAGGAGAATTCGAAGAATCACGGGATACACCCAAATATGGAGCAAAGTAAGATGAAACATAGGAATAAGTGAAGCCTAGATCAAATAAGACAGATGCATCCCTATGACAAAACGGAACAATACTTGTGATAATGAGTCAGATGCAACTACCTCCATCCTAACAGGAAGAGCATAACATCTGGCCTGGCCTCCCCCTCTAGTTGCAACCTCTACCTGCCCGATCTCTACCTCAAGCTCGTTGTGCGGGTGGAGGGGCAACTAGTGCGGTAACCATGGCCTGAGGACCCGATGGAATACGCGGAGCCTAACTAGTCTGTGGAGGTGCAATGTCCATCTCTAGCTCTTGGGCCATGCTAGCCCCTCAATAAATCGACGGACTCGCTCTCTAACAGTAGCAACCAAGGTTGGTGCATGCCTGGACAAATCGTTGAACTGGTTGCATACTTTGATACGGTCATAGAACCCCGGCGCAACTGCTCAACTTGAGACTCCAGGGAGCAAACTCCCTCAAGAACATCTGAGAACTGAGCCCAGGTGAGCGAAGCTACCTCGGTCGGACTACCTAACTTATACGTTCGCCAGCATTGATAAGCTATTCCCTTAAGCTGGAACGTAGGGAAACCAACTCCACTAGACTTCATCAAACCCGTAGTACGGAGGATTGTGGCACTCCTCAAGAAAACCCTAGGCATCCTCTGAAGCCAAACCACTGAAAGCAGGAGGGTGGTACTTTTTGTACCTCTCGAGCCCGAGCTGCTCCCCCATGGAAGCTGCTGCCCAAACCTCAAACTGAACTGGGGCAACCGGCTGTATTGGTATGACCTCTGGGACCTGGTCATTAGACCAGCTGCTCTTGGGCACGGGCGACAGAAGTCTGAGATGTGGCAGGAGCAAGTGAGATCAATCCTGCCTGAGCTAGAGTGCCAAATATGCTCATAAACTGCGCGAGGGTCTCCTAAAGTGCTGAGGCAGCAACATGCGCCTTAGGTTCCTGCTCTCTAATTGGAGCTACTGGTGGCTCCTCTATAGCAGCTCGAGCAGGTGCTTTGGCTGCACCACATGGACGTCATCGGCATCTACCCCGGCTCTAGCCTCTCGTGGCTCTAGCAGGGGTGCGCGGGTGTCTGGTCATCTGATCAAGTTGTACGTGTCCTCACCATCTGTGAGAGAATAAAAAGACAAAAATTTTGAATTCCGAAGTCAACTATTTTCCACAATAAGGAATCAAAGAAGTGAAGCTTTTCCAAATAGTTCCATAGCCTCTAAAAAATAAGTACAGACGTCTTCGTACCGATCCACGAGACTCTACTAAACCTGCTTGTGACTCCTAACACCTATGAACCAAGAGCTCTAATACCAACTTGTCATGACCCGAATTTCCCTCCATAGGACTTCGTGACGGCACCTAGTATCTAAGACTAGGTAAGTCTAACAACATGTGGAATAATTGAAATAAAATTAATTATAAGTCTCAAACTCAACGGCTATATAAAAACAACGTTACAACTCAGCATATACAAATCATGAGACCCAATGTAATACAAGTCACAATCTCTAAGTATGGATATTGTATAACCCTATACATTATGTCTATATATAAAAAGGATAATGAAAGAAGAGATCTAGTGAGAGGGAGGACTTCGAGGCTTGCGGACATCGGTAGGTATACCTTGAAGTCTCCGCAGTAGAATCCCAACTAAGGCCCAGGTTTGTAAGAAGTACCTGGATCTGCACAAAACATTGTGTAGAAGAGTAGCATGAGTACACGACAACAGTACCCAGTAAGTGCCAAGCCTAACCTCGATAGCGTAGTGACGAGGTCAGGTCAGGGCCCTACTAGAATGTATTAATGACAGTAATGAAATTGAAACAACGAATACAATAACAAGGATAGCGACACAGAACTAAGAAAATAGTGCATCAAAAAGAAAGACAATTAATACATGCTATAAGGAAACAACAATCCAAGACAAGTGCAAAAGAATGGGGAAAGGTCAACAAGAGTCACTACCGAGGTACCGCCTCGTAGTCTCAAGTCACAGAACTAATCACAATCTTTCCAATTATCATCGCGGGAGCCTTTACATTTAGTTATAAAAATTATTTTTCCCGAAATAGCAACCTGCATTTTAGCCCACCTTATCATACTGCACGGCTTCTAATAGTTCCCCTACTAGCCACGCGTATCAATCCTACCTTATCTCACCGCATGCATTTTGACATCCATACCTTATACCACCGCATGCATATCAATATCACAACATATCACAAATTGCACCTCAAATGCCTAATATAACAATTTGCTAGAGAAATTAAACAATAACAGAATTCCCAATATGGAGCCCACGACTCAACCATAACGAATATAAAGTCTCAACAATATTAACTGGAAGAATAACTCAATAGAATTATATTTCACTACTTAACACTTTGCCTCAATAGGAATCAAGGCCTTTGCAACTCAATACCAATTTTAGTAAGATATTCCAAGAAATAGCAATTTCAAGTAAGGATTCAACAGTTAAATAATGAAATACGGAATAAGGAAACAAGAATTTCAACTAAACATGTAGAGGAATTAACAAGTAAGAGATAAGACAAGTAGACATGTGAAATTATACTAAATATGTTGACTATAACATGTCAAGGTAACTCAATTAAAGCATGAAAGGAATCTACATAGCTAAAAACTGGCAATTTCCACATTTAGTCCGTGTACAAACTCGTCACCTTTCATACACGGCTCTTACACATAACAATTATCAAGAGCAACACCAATCCTAAGTAAAAATTCCCCCACACAAACTTAGGCAGGCCACTTATCTCAAACCACACTAAATGAATCCACTAGAAGGCCTTTTCCTCGATTTTCCAACTTCGAATGGCTCGAATCTAGCAAAAATATTTTCATGCAATAAATGTAACTATATGAAACTAATTCGAACAATGAAATTACGATCTTTGAAAAGAATTAAAAAATCAACTCAAAAAGTCAACCCAGGACCGTATCTCGGAACCCGACCAAAATTACAAAATCCAAACACCCATTCAATATGGAGTTGAACCATATAAGAATTATTCACATCCGACCTCATTTCGCCCTTCAAAACTCAAAAACATAGTCTAAGAAGTTCTACCGCTTTTCCCTAATTTTGTTCCACTCCAATCCTTAGTTACATGATAAAAACAATGATAGATTCGAGTAATCTAACCAAAATTGAGTTAGGAATTCTTACACCAATGTTCTCTCTGAAAATCCCTCAAATTTTCGCCTCAAAACGAGCTCTCTAAGTCCAAAATGTGAAATATGAAATAAACCCTCGATTTAAAAACTTAAGTCTGATGCTCGGTGATTTACACACCGCGATTGCGAAAATCCCTTCATGATCACGTAGCACAATTTCTGCCCAGCATAAATTTACTCTCCACGATCGCGTGAATGCAATGGGGAACGCGATTAACTAGCTGCCTCAACTTCGCGATCGCATCCTAGGCCACGTGATAGCGTAGCACAAACTGCCTCAGCCCCAGCCTCACCATTCCTTCTTCGCGAACGCAACTTCCTACACACATTCGCGATTCACTATTAACCAACCTTCCATGATCGAATAGAGAAAACTCCCTCTAGTGCAACACTTCTCTTCACGATCGCGTTATTCCACTCGCGATCACGTATAAGGAAACCAGAAGCACCAGATTCAGCAATCATCAATGTTCTTAAATGCGCCAAACATGATTCGAATTACATCTGAGTCCCCCCGGACCTTAACCAAGCATACCAACAAGTTCTAAAACATCACATGAACATGCTCGAAGCATCAAGTCACATCAAAAAAATACTAGAACCACGAATCGCGCATCGATTCAAGCTTAAGAACTTATGAACTTTCGAATTCCAAAACTAATGTCGATTCATATCAAAACATCTCCGATTGACTTTAAATTTTGCACACAAGTCATAAATGAGATTATGGACCTATTCCAACTTCTGGAATCGAGATCCGACCCTAAAATCAATAAAGTCAACTCCAGGTGAATCTTCCCAAACCTTCCAAACCTTAATTTTCCTAACTTCTCCAAATCATGCCGAAACGACCTACGGGCCTCCAAATCCACATCCGCTCGCGCTCCTAACTCTAATTCACCATATGGAGCTATTGGAACCATCAAAACTCCATTCTAGAGTCATCTCTACCAAAGTCAAACTACGGTCAACTCTAACAACTTAAACCTCCAACTTAGGGACTTTGTGTCCAATTTCACTCCGACACTTTTACGACCCTGAAACCAAGCACTCCGGCAAGTCACACGACTACAATATACTTCAGAGGAGGCAATAAATAGGGGATCAGGGCTAATATACTCGAAACGACCGGCCGAGCGTTACAACTAAGGCCGTAGTCATATAACCTATGTTAATTACATCATTACGATTCTTAGGTATGTTGAACGATTATATAATAGCCAATATATAATTCTATTAGTTAAGGACATAAGTATCAGCCACTACTTATTCATAGCAACCATATAAGTCCATTGACTAAGATTGTTGTCATATAACCCATGTTAATTAATTTATTGCGATTCATAATTATATTGATTGTTTATATAATAGCCAATATATAATTTTATTCATTAAGGTCATATGTATCGGCCAGTAGTTATTCACTGCAACCATATAAGCCCATTGACTAAGGTTGTAGTTACATAACCTATGTTAATTACATCATTGCGGTTCATAGTTATATTGACCGTCTATATAATAGCCAATATATAATTTCATTCATTAAGGTCATACGTATTGGCCACTAGTTATTCATAACAATAAAATAAATTCTAGGCCAATATGTTACAATATTATTGTAGAATTTCAATATACTATATTTTATAGGTTAATCTTAATTATAATAAAAGGAAAAACATGCTTAAATTTTAGGACTAAAATGAATTCTAGTTTCTTTTATGTATAGAGAAAACAAGATTAAATTTTTTGACTAAAATGTCAAATACAATATTTGGAGGGAAACAAGGGACTCTTAAAACTACGATTGGAGGGATATTAAAAGTTTTGACTCTTTATATATATCTCCTAAACATAAGTGAACCTACATTTCCTACTCTACAAACAAAATACATACTCTAAATTTTAATGCTAACAGATGGATTGAAGATGATTTCTATCCATGGTTTAGGATAAACATGCACAGATCGTACATTAAGCGCGATGATATGGTAAATTCACTTTTTTGTTTTTTTAGTTACATGATATGATATTTTACCCTATCTTTCCATCATGATTGTGCATTTTCTTCAAAAGAGTATATGTGACTATCTTCCTCCTAGTTCAGTTAGGAAGGAGTGGACTGTGACTATAACAGGTGTTTTTTAAGAAGTCTCGTTAAGGGGTGGAAACATTTGTTGTCGACAACAAGCTGAAGAAAGGGATTGTTCTTCTTTTTGATCTTGTTGAAGCTACATCAAGGGCTATGATATTCGCTGTTGAAGTGCTAGGAACATCTAATGTGTTACACCCTATGTTTTTGTACGTGAGAGTACGTCGTAAGTCAATTGGTATAAGCTCAGAAATGAAATTATATTTGGAGTCAAGCTAGTTACATTTTGAAGTCAAGCGAGTTGTGGAACAAAAGTTTGCAAATATCATCATAAGTTACATTCATAATGTGCTGAAAATTTGGTCAAATGTAGCTGAGATTTTCTCCCAATATACTTGGAACTAAGGGATGATCCACATACCATATTGAGGATCTACGAGTCTAGTTTCTAAAGAATTAAACCGTTCGTTGATATGACGTCAGAGTAGAGAGATATTCACATTTTGCAAGATTATGTAAGATGCTCCCGTGGGACCCACTTAGGCGGTAGGTGATTCTCCAACCTTTAAAGATCGGGGAAAGGCTCATTTTGGGTCATGTTTCAACCCAAACAGACCCTATACTATCCCAAAACACTCTCAAAGAGTGTCCATAATTCTAGAGTGAAAACCAAAGATAAAAACATGAATCCAACGCTTGAAATCCTGTGGTGCTTCCTGTATCGTATTTCTTCAGTCCCTTCCTCATATATACTAGAGTTTCAAGGAGAAATACAAGTGTTTACACACCAACTTGAACACAAATGTTTATTCAAGAAGAGAGTACAACTCCTATAGTGTAGTGGTGTGATTGAGGGTTGTTGCGAGATACACCAGCTGGGGATTTCAAGTTGTATCTACTACCCAAGGTAAGTAAATCATTTTTTTGGTTGTGCTTAAGGATAATCATGTGTTGATTGAGTGAAAATCTAAAAGATAGTAATTTACATGACTTAAGGAATCGTTATCTTTTCTTTTTTGGGCTGTGTTGAGGCTATATAAATAGTTTGTTGTGGCTGGAAATTGTTATAAATAGTTTACTTATGTTGTGGCTACTGTTTTTAAGGTTATCCATGTGCTAATTTAGTTTATTGAAGAAGAAAACATGAAAATTAAGAGGTTGATGATAAAGGTTAAGGTGCTAAATGTGTGGACTATTTTTGAAGATTATTCTTATGATGTTTTGGGCTGAAAATGATATGGTAAGCATAAGTATGGTGTTATAGATGTTGTAGGCAGATTCATGGAAAAAGAATTAGATTAAAATATATTTTGTTAATTAAAATTGAGTTTCCTGCTCAAAATGGTTGTTGAAGTAATCAGAGAGCTTATTGTGAATTATATTGTTGTTGTTTGGACTGTTTGGTGACATTTAGTAACTTATTGGATATAGTAAAAATAGGGTAGGTGATTTTAGTTTTCTTGTAAGAATATTGGTCTGGAAATATGAGAGTTATAACGCTTATATAATCACGACTTAGTCGGTTTTCTCATTCTAGACTCAAGAAGATCATATTGAGCTTGGTTGAAAATTGGAGAGAAGATCGCAAAGGTATGTTAAGGCTATCCATTCTTTCCTTCTGGCATGATCTATATGATGCAAACGAAACAAGAAAATGCAAAACTTTCACAAATGAATCTATTCTTTGAAGTACTAGGGTGCCTATGTTCTTGATTCCCTACGTGCCCTATTATTATATCGTCTGTTCATGGGTCTCAGTAAAACGTAAGTTGATAAAGTTTATTTCATGATATTAACCGAAGGCATATTGATCTTATGACATCCTGAGAGATCCTATTGACTTACCCTTGCATTCATTTATACATATACATTGACCCATGACCAGATGCCGTTATATATGTGCATATTATATGTATATGGGATATGGGGAAAGGTTATTGAGTTATATACGCACCGCCACCAGATCAGCTGGTATACGTTGATGATTTCGCCCACAAGAGGCCGAGATGATATGATGGTATGCCCTCAGAGGCTTGATGATGTTATGTACGTGTATACCTATGCATGACATGACATTTATACGCTTATGCATGACATTATAAATTTTTTATGATTCATAGAGTTATTCAGACTTACAGGTTGAGTTCTTTACTCCATGTTTCTTTCATGTGTTTTATGTACTGCTTTTCATACCTTATATACTCCGTACTTTATTTGTACTGACGTCCTTTTTTCCTGGGAACGCAGTGTTTCGTGCCCCCAGGTCCTGATAGGCAGGTTGACAGTCCTCCTAGTAGGCTATAAGCTTAGCGGAAGGTGTTGGGGCACTCCATTTGCTCCGGAGTTGCCTATTTGGTCAGTATGATTTGAAGATGTATGGATTGGATGAGTGTACAAATGATCATTTTAGGCCCGTATGTCACATGTATAAGTTTGTATTCCGTGTTGGATCGTCCTATGTCGAGTATTCCCTTATGTTTATCCTAGTTATCTCATGACGGTCTTTCCGGTTCATTTACCCATGATAGTATGATAAGAAAGATACGTTAAGTAGGTACTTGGTTGAGTAAGGCACTTGATGCCCATCGTGGCCCATCAGTTTGGGTCGTGACAAAAATGGTGTCAGAGCAGTTCTTTCCTAGGGAATCTACAAGTCGTGTCTAGTAGAGTCTTATTTATGGGTGGTTGTGCACCACACTTATAAGCATGAGGCTACAAGGTATTTAGGACTGTCAATCTTTCTTCTTACTCTAGATCGTGTGGTAGAGCACAATTGTAAGAATTCAAACTCCTAAATTCTACTTTATTTGTAATACAACAATACCTACATCCACAAAGATAGTTGGTAAGAGATTGAATGTGGCTGCGGAAAATTCGAGTTAGAGGAACTCAATTTTACATCATGCTTATAATGAGTAAATATAAGGTTTTCAGTAGATTATGTATGTACTAAGACATGTAAGCTACTTGATAAGGAGCCCTAAGACACGAATATGTATACACCCATATGGTTTAAAAAGCAATAAGAGAATCAGAAGGTAGATGCAAAATTCAACAAATAAAAGAAGCAAGGTGAAGAAGGATACGAGGTACCCAGTTAGTGAAGATTATTAGTATTTACAATTCAGGCAGAGAAAAATAAGCATTCTGAGTTACTTTCAACAGTAAAATAGATATATACAATTGGCCACACCTATCTCAGTTATGATCTATGAGAGATAATAGATATAGTTTAAGAGAAGGATGCGATATCAGGATTCAGCTGGGGTCGGAGTAACCCAAAAGGGTGGATTGATTGTTATCATTAGCTAACATTTTTGAAGGATAGTTCAAATGTGGTAATAGTTCTCCTTGTGAGACACCTCGATGGCGCACGCTAGAATAGTACATTTAGCTACGAAATACTAGAATGTCCAGAAAAAATTTAGAAGATTGGCACTGGAATCCCAGAAGGGATAAATATTTACCTTCGTATGTCTCCCATCCCTATTCAAGAGAGAATGTTAGGCGACCCAAAGAGCAAGTGGATAGATCAAGGGGAGCTAAAATCGAATGAATATTTTGATGAAGTTTTCAGAATAAGGTGATAGACAGAAATATTAGTAGGAGAACAAGAAGAGAGTAATGAAACATTATGAGTAAGATGTGACAAATGGTGATAATGGTAAATCAAAATATGACACGATGATAGAGTCTATAGTCAAGTGAAGGAAAAGACAAGAAGTGTCAGGATTTGAGGCAATAAAAGAGTATAAGACAAAAGTCATACCCTCATTTCGAGAAATGAGTTGGTGACTCGAACGTGATTACCAGAAAGCTAAGTTAGATCCCCAGAGTAATAGAAATCAGTATGGGCTAGTGAATAAGATAAACTGAAAATGAATTAGGGATCGAAAGATTTGATAATAGTTAGCACCTTGAGAATTTCAGGGATAGCACTCCGATAATAATAGAATGGACAACAGAAAAACTACTTTTAAAGGCCATTCAGGAAGACGCTTCCCTAAAGCAAGCACTGTGAGCAGAGTTAAGCTTAAGAGACTAAGTAAGCTAGTTACACTAAGTTTCACCCTCGTGCGTAAGGAGTTCAATTATCCCTGATATAGAATGGTTACCGCAAGGCGAGTAAGGGTCATTGAACATATAAAAAAACGTTGAAGATGAAGAGGTAAAACAGCTACAGGTAAAACGTCGGAGCATTAAACGTTAATAGTCAACTAAAGGGGGAAAGATGGTGTGATATGGTATTAAGTCGGAGTTATGTGGTTCGGGTAACTATAGAATAGTAAAGGAAGAATGCAGTAAAAAGGAGAAAGGAATGAGATTGCATTTATTCAGATCATGCAAATATGTTATGATTCCAGAACAGTATGCAAGCACGATGCCGATGAGAGGCAGTAAGGTTTCCTCCACAAAATGTTATTGATAAATAAGTGTGAATGAACACTTGAAACATAAGGAGCCAGTGCGAGAGGTTAGTTAAAACAAAGGAAATAACCCAAAAGAGATTACATGGAATATAGGTATGAGAATGGATTAATGAGAAGCTAGTACTTGATTCGGGAAGAGCTAGTTAAGGCTAGACAAGAGGATACAAATAAATCAGCAGATTGTGTAAGATAAACATAGTAAACACCAACATAGTGAATTCTGTCTCGTAGATATGACGTCGTAATCCTTAAAAGTATTCAGATAGGAGCTAGAGTAGTTAAAGGTACCGTATAAGTGTTATGGAAATAAAAGAGAGTTACATTTGGAAGACATTAAAAAATTTCAGTTCAGAAGCAACCCTATGAGCACAAGGGCACAGAGGTAAATAACTAGGGATAATTATGGACTAGCAAGAACACAGAAAAGTTTTGTCAGGTATATGATGTAATAAGCTCGCAGCTTTACAAGAGTTAGAGGGTCTCCCCTAAGTACTACAATGAAGGAGTAGCTGGGAAATAAGGAAGAAGGCTTCAACCTAAGCATAGTGGCCTAAAGAGGAAATGAGTTTGTAATAACAGTCTCACTACAACATTGTACGCACTCCAGATAAAAAGTGGCACATATCGTAGCTAATTAGCGGGAAGTAGAAATCAAAAGTGATATTTGAGATCATATGAGTTCTAGGAAATTCTAGTATTCGCAGGCACTAAGATAAGCCAAGCATTAATGCAGCAAGTGGTAGAACGACCAGGAAAAGTAATTGCTTATGTTTAAAGGCAACCGAGAAGGCACGAAATGAAATCTATGGTGCTAGAAAGTTAATGGAAGATTGCGAGTAGTATAAATAAATATGTGTAGGCCGCAAGCTTAAGTATGGTAGAGCGACAAGGTTTTAGGTAGATAGGAGTAAGGACAAGAAAATGTTGCTTAGACGGTGACAAGAATAGGTAAGGCCTCAGAATTAAGCCCATCAAAACATGAGATCTAATGGTTTTCATAAGTTATAGAAAGCTCAGTATAACTTGAATTAACTCGGAGAAGTCTAAGACTGAGCATTTAGAAGAGGTGGAATGTTGCCCTGGTAGTAGAATAAGGATGTAATTGTTATAGATAAGAGGATGACATTTAGGCCTTTGATTGAGTAATGATTTAACGAGAAAGGGATTTCACGAATTGCACGAGATTAGAATACCCTCATAAGATGAATCACATTGGGATTCTATGAAATACAGTTATTGAAGTGTAGTATCGTCCCTAGGTAGATCAGGAAAATAACTTCAGATGTTCCCCGATAAGATATAAGACTGAGTGACATTGTATTACGTAAGAAGTTTCAAGTGATAAGTGATATATTATAGATCAACATTAAGGTGAATAAACAATAGATAGATAAAAGTTACAATATTTGAGATGAGATTAGGAGTCATTATTAAGATGAACAGTAATGAGAAAGTATTAAAGGACTTCGATTTGAACATATAGGATAGGCAGCGAGAGCGTAACCTGGAGTTGGGTAGTAGGCCCCGATAATAATAAACCTAAGTAAGAGTTATGGTATAGTATGAACTCCTAGTTGTATTAATGCCATAAGAATTGAGAGCTGAGGCTTTGAAATAAGATCTAGCAATGGTCGTAAGTTCGACAAAGTACTGAGCGAAGAACTTTAGGACACCTATAGATGCCCAAGGGATAGCTTATCATAATTCTGTATATGTTCACAAAGGGAGGCCTAGATATTGGCAAAAAGCTAGAGGAAAAAAGGAGATAAGAGTCGCATAGGTGCACATACAAGGACAAAGTCTTGAAGTGTAACAACCCAGCCAGTCATTTTGAGAGTTTTTGCCCCATTCCCCAATTTACGGCTCATTCCCTACTTAATTGTTGTTATGTGACTTTCCAGGGTAGTTGGTTTGAGTTCAGAGAGGTTTCAGAATGAGTTGAGACACTTAGTCTCCAAGGTTGAAAGCATAAGTTGAAAGGGTTGTCTGGATGTGAAGTATGTGTAAATGGCTCCAAAATGGAGTTTTGATGGTTCCGATAGCTCCGCCAGGTGATTTTGCACTTAGGTGCATGTCCAGATAGTGATTTGGAGGTCCGTAGTTGAATTATGCTTGAAATGGCGAAAGTTGAAAAATTAGAAGTTGTGGAAATTTAGAAGTTTGACGAGAGTTGACTTGTGGTTATCGGGCTCAGATTTTGGTTCCAGAGTTGGAATAGATACGTTGTGTCATTTGTGACTCGTGTGGAAAATTTGTGGCCAATTGGACATCATTTGATAGGTTTCGGCGTTGAATGTAGAAGTTGGAAGTTCATAAGTCCATTTGGCTCGAATTAATGCGTGATTCGTGGTTTTAGCGTTGTTTGATTGATTTGAAGGCTCGACTATGTTCGTATAGTGTTGAGGACTTGTTGGTATATTTAGTGTCTGTTGAAGCTCACAAGTTTTAGTGCAATCGCACCTGTAGAGTGGTGATCGCAAGAGCGCGCTCTTAGGTGCGAGCGGGGAAGCGCAGATGCGGCTTTGGGGGGAGTATGCAGTGGTCGCAGGTGCGTGATAACTTCCGTACCTACGTGGCTGCAGATGCAACGACTGGAGCGTAGAAGTGGAATATGGACTGAGGGTTGTGGAGCGTAGATGCAGAGGCGTTCTGCAAGTGTGGACTCGCACCTGTGAATGTGTGATCGCAGAAACAAAGGTAGTGGAGTCTCGGCAAACCATGGAGGCAGAAGCTTGCGGTAGATTTCTCACTCCCGCGCGACCGCAAGTGTGATTACATGAGCCGTAGGTGCGAAAGCACTAGGCAGTGTATTAAAATCGAGGGTTCCGTGATTTTCATCATTTTGGACATTTCAAGCTCAAGCTTAGGCGATTTTGAGAGGGATTTCGAAGGGATTCTTGAGGTAAGTCACTTGTGGTTATTTTTACTCAATAATTATGTTTCCCCATTGAATTTCCCAATTAGTTGGTGTGTTTTTGAGGTGTAATTTTGGGAGTTGAGGCTTAGGATTTGGAGAGTTTAATTTGGGGATTTGAGTGACGATTTGGTTTTGGATTTTGTTAAATTTTGTATGGTTAGACTCGTGGTTGAATGGGCTTCCGGATTTTGTGACTTTTGTTGGATTTCGTGAAGTGGGTCCGAGGGTCGACTTTTGAGTTGACTGTTTGACTTTTGATTAAGAACTTAGTATTTTCTTGTGAAATTGATTTCTTTAGCTCGTCTTGATTGTGTCGAACTGTTTGTAGCTAGATTTGAGGCATTTGGAGGCCGTTACGCGAGGCAAGGGCTTGTCGGAGTAGGGACTTGCACAGTTTTAGAACTAACACTTCCAAATTTGGTTATGAGGGTATGAAGCCCCGAATTACGTGTTATGTGATTGTTGTTGAGGTGACATATATGCTAGGTGACGGGCGTTAGGGCATGCACCGTAAGAATTATGACTTGGTCGATTCCATGGAATTGAATAGTTGAATAATCTTGCTGTTACCCGTATTTTCACCATGCATTAGAGTAATTGAGCCGCCAGTCATGTTAGAAATCCTGCTTAGGCTATGTTTTCAAATTGTTGGGACCCATAGAGGTCGTGTTACATGTTGAACTATTTGCTTAACTTGAAATTCTATACTCAGTCACACATATCATTTTCATAATATGTCTAAGTCTCTATTGTCCTTTATTTGATACGTCATATCATCATTGTTTGGGCTGATTATCATGATTCTAGTGAGCCCGAGAGACTGGAGAGATTAATAACTGAGTGTGACTGAGGGTCTATTGTGAGTGATATTCACGGGTTCGTGCTGCACACCGTAGCAAGTTTTATTGATTCCTGCCAGGATTTGGCTTATTATAGCGCTTGGGCTGGATCGGCCCCTCCGGAGTGTGCACTTCCACAGTGGGCGCAATTCTAGTAGTAATATACATTTGGGCTGGATCTGCCCTGGTTTTTTTACATTTGGGTTGGATCTACCCTGTTTGTTTGCATTTTGGGCTGGATCTGCCCCATTATGTGTTGAGTATTATTGTAAACCTGAAATCATGTCTAAATTCTTGTACCTTTACTTGTAGATTGTAAAATCCTGAAATATCACAGTCATATTTGTTGTAAGTTTTCGTACTGTTAATACTGCATATGTACTGTATTGCTTAAACTCGTTACTACTTACAGTCCAATAATTAGTCTTGTTTCTTAGTGAGTTGGTTGTACTCATGCTACACCCTACACTTCGTGTGCAAGTCCAGGTGTTTGCGGAAATGGCGAGTGTTGATTATCTAAGCAGCTTAGTCATTCGGAGATTTCGAAGTAGCTGCCCGATGTCCGCAGACCTTGACTCTCCTTTCTTATCTTTCAGCTTGATGTATTTAGTTTCAGTTTTTCATAGATAGTGATTCGGACTTGAGTTGTATAGACGCTCATGTACTCAGTGACACCCTAGTTTTTGGAACTTCCGCATTGAGTTTTGATCTTCTATTCAGTTTATGAGAGCTTTAATCATTTAAACCTGCTTTAGTTCATTTTTCATTTAAAAGTGTTGGAAATGTTTTGAGGTATCGGCTTGCCTAGTACCATGTTAGGCGAAATCACGGCAGGCTAGGTTTTGGGCCGTGACAAGTTGGTATCAAAGACAAGGTTACATAGGTCTCACGAGTCATGAGCAGGTTTAGTAGAGTCTTGCCGATCGGCACGGAGACGTCTGTACTTATCTTTGAGAAGCTGCCAAACCCTTAGGAAAACTTTACATTCTTATATTCCTATCGTGTGGATTTGTTAATTCTAGGCACTAAGATTTTGTTATTCTATTCTCACAGATGGTAAGGACACGTGCTACTTGACAGGATGGACACCCACCAGTACCACTTGCTAGGGCCACGGGATGTGAGGGTCACGGTAGGGGAAAAGGTGCAGTTCGTATAGCAGCTAGAGCAACACCTATAAATCTACCAGTTGCTCTAGCTTAGGACCAGGTTCCAGATGTGGCTGAACCAGTGGGGCCAGCTCAGGCACCAGCTGTTCCCATAGTGTTTCCGGCTATCAGGAAGCTTTGGCTTAGATTTTGACGGTGTGCATTAGCCTTGCTCCCGCTGTTTCTGTTCGAACATCGCCAGCCACTTCTCAGGCCAGGGGAGGTAGTCAGACTCTTGCTGCCCATACTCCATAACAGGTGATGTAGGGACTTCAGACACCGTGGGCACTATCAGCCTAGCTGATTGCAGTTGCTCAGCCCAAGTGGGTCCCGTTATGACTGATGATGAGCGGAGGAGACTAGAGAGGTTCGGGAGGCTGTAGCTGCCATCATTCAGCGAGAATGAGTTTGAGGATGCCCAGGACTTCTTGGATATGTGCCAGTAGATTTTTCACACGGAGGGTGTTTTGGAGACCATTGGCGTCTTGTTCACTACTTTTCAATTTACTAGGGCGGTCTTCAGATGGTGGGAGGCCTATGAGAGGCGCAGACCAGTCGGTGCGGTGCCACTTACATGGCATGAGTTGTTCGATCGCTTCTTAGAGAATTTTGTGACACAGACCCACGGGGAGGAGCTGCGCACACAATTCGAGCAGCTGCATCAGGATGGCATGTATTTGACCTAGTATAAGATGTGGTTTTCAAAAGTTGGCTAGTCATGCAGTTTGGTTGGTTCCCACTGAGAGGGAGAGGCTTAGGAGGTTCACCGATGGCCTCTACTATCATAGGGTCCGCCTCAAGTTTTTCCACCATTTTCCGAGAGGGGATGTTTCGAGTGTGGAGAGTTAGGTCATGTGAAGAAGTTTTGTCCCTGCCAAACGGGAGGTCTAGCTCAGAAGATGTGTCAAGCCACGACTTCAGCACCAGTTACTTCACTACTCGCCCAGCCAGCTCGGGGTCAGGCTTAGGTAGCTAGGGGTCGCCCTAGAGGGGAAGGACGATCAGATGGCGGTCAGGCACAATTCTATGCTATTCTTGCCAGTCTTGATGGCGCAGCTTCAGACACAGTGATCACATGTGTTAATTCAATATACCATAGGGATGCTTCTGTATCATTCGACCCTGGTTCCATTTACACGTATATATCATCGTAATTTGCTCGTTATCTGGATATGCCCCGTGAGTCTTTAGTTTCATCTGCTCATGTATCTACACCGGTGGGTGATACTATCGTTGTAGACCGAGTATATCGATCGTGTGTAGTGACTATTGGATGATTGAAGGGTAGAGTTGATCTCTTGTTTCTTAGTATGGTCGATTTTGACGTTATCTTGGGCATGGATTGGTTGTCTCCATGTCACTCTATTCTGGATTGTCACGCTAAAACCGTGACATTGGCCATTTTTTGGGTTGCTAAGGGTCGAGTGGAAAGATTCTCAAGATTATGTTCCCAGAAGAGTAATTTCCTTTTTGGAGGCCCAATGGATGGTTAGAAAGGGGTATCTGTCTTATTTTGCCTTTCTAAGTGATGTTGGTGCGGATACCCCTATTATTGTGGAAATTTCTAGTAGGCTATAGCATATTAGCAGGAAGGAGATGGAGAATATGAAGGAAAAGAAGCCTCGTGCTTATGGAGGATTTAGTGGTGCCTATTCAGGGGCAAGCGCCGTCATGGTAGAAGTTATGTCAGTTGACTAATTCAATCAGCACTTCAAATTTCACGTAGTGCTCCTGCTAACCATGGATTTTAATGCACTCGTACTGGAGAGCCATCCTTTAGTGCACCTCCCATACAGAGTTCGTATAGTGGTTATTCTAGTCGTCCGAGGCAGACTCGGTTCTAGCAGCCACGTCCGCAAAGATCTTGTTATATGTATGGTGATTCGAGGCATATAATGAGCGATTTCCTAAGGCTTCGAATGTCTGTACCTCAACAAGTTCATGGGCTATGATTCTCGCGCTACATACTACACCACATGCACGCAAGCTAGATGTTGGGAACATGCAGGTAAAGGATGTCTTAGAGGGAAAGGTCAGGCCTGTTGTTACATTTGCCCTAGTAGGACTGAGGCGGTTGCATCAGATGCAGTCATTAAAGGAATTGTTCCGGTTTGTGATAGAGATGCTTCAGTATTATTCGATATGGGTTCTACTTATTCGTATGTGTCATCCTACTTTGCATTATATATGGATATGTCTCGTGATTCTTTGGATACTCTTGTTTATGTGTCTACACTCGTTAAAGACTATATTATGGTGGATCGTGCCTACCATTTTTGTTTGGTTACAATTGGGGGCTATGAAACTAGGATTGATATTTTGTTGCTTAATATGTGGACTTGATGTATTTTTGGTACGGATTGGTTGTCTCTGTACCATGATATTCTGTATTGTCACGGTATGACCGTGACGTTAACTATGCCAGGGTTTCCAAATATGGAACGGAGGGGTTCGCTTGGTCACATTTCTAGTAAAGTGCTTTCTTTTCTGAAGGCTCAACGGATGGTTGAGAAGGATTACTTAGCGCACTTACCCTTTGTTAGAGATGTCAGTGCTAATACTCATATGATTGATTCATTCTCCATATTGAGAGAGTTTCCTAAGGTGTTCCCTGCAAACTTACCTAGCATTCCATCCGATAAGGATATTAATTTTGGTATTGGTTTGGCACCGGACACTCAGCCAACATCTATTCCATCGTATCGTATGGCTCCACCAGAGTTAACGGAATTGAAGGAATTATTGTATAAATTATTGGATAAAGGTTTCATCAGCCGAGTGCGTCATGATGATGTTTGACAATAGGCAATTGAACAAGGTTATAAGTATCCACTGCATCGCAAATATGACTTGTTTGATCAACTTTAGGGTGATAGGGTGTTCCAAAGATTGACTTGAGATCGGGGTACCATCAGTTGGAGATCAGGGCTTCGGACACTCCTAAGATGGCTTTTAGGACCCGTTATGGGCATTACGAGTTCTTAGTGATGCCTTTTGATTTGACTAATGCCCTAAAAAAATTTATGCATTTGATGAACAATGTGCTCCAGCCTTATTTGGATTCTTTTTTCATGTTTTTATTGATATACTTTGGTTTATTCTAGTAGTAGGGAGGAGCACGAGCAACATTTTAGGATTGTGCTTTAGATTCTGAGGGAGAAGAAGTTATAGGCTATGTTCTCCAAGTGCGAGTTATAGTTTAGTTCAGTTGCATTCTTGGGCCATGTGTTTTCTAGTATGGGGATCAAGGTTGATCAGAAGAAGATTGAGGCGGTGCAGTGTTGGCTCAGACCTTCTACAACCGCGTAGATCAGAAGTTTTGTTGGTTTGGCTAGTTACTATCATTGTTTTGTGGAGGGTTTCTCGTATATTGCAACTCCATCGATAAAGTTGACTCAAAAGGGTGCTCCGTTCGGATGGTCTGACAAGTGTAAGGAAAGCTTTCAAAAGCTCAAGACTTTTTTGACTACAACTCCAGTTTTGGTATTGCCCTCAGGATCTAGGTTCAATACGGTCTATTGTGATGTTTTGTGTGTTCACCTTAGGTGTGTGTCGAAATAGGACGGTAGGGTGATTACCTATAGTTTGCATCAATTAAAGCCCCATAATAAGAACCATCTGGTATATGATTTAAAGCAACTATTGTGCACGCGCTCAACTTATATTACATATGTAGGCCCTCGATCCATATTAAGATTAATATTTTGATCGGGTTGCATGTCACAACAGATTGATTTGTGGATCGGGTCGCACATAATGAATTGATACTTAGACCGGGTTGTACGTCGCCGCGGATTGATATTTGGATCTAGTTGCACGCTGCAACAATTATATCGATAGTTGGATTATATTCGATCAGCACTTTGGCAAGGATCCTCCCCTTTCGGATTCTGGTATTCATAGTGGGAGCAAGCACAGGGTGATGTATGTGCTTTGGTGTGGGGCAGTTGTGACAAGCAACCATACAGTGGTGAGTGTTGTTGTGTGCGTGATGGTGATGGGCATTTGGGCCAGGCATCGCGAGCGTGCTGAGTGTGAGTATACTTGATGGCTTCACTATGATGTTATTGACTTGACATATATATTTGACATGTAGGCATAAACATGTATTCTCCTTATGCTATATGGTAAATAAAATGTCTTGCATCTTGTTGAAAGTTGGAAATCAAAGTTTTCTTGATAAATTTATGTTTTAGTAATTTTAGTGGTAAGATTGGGGCTTTGACTATTATACTTGAAAAGTGTGTCTAATTTTTTGTATTTATGAACGAGTTAAACATGATTTCACTTGACTTGTTTTATTTAGTTTTCATCATTATATCTTGCGTTTTCATTGATTATTGGTATTGAACATTGACATTCTTTCGATCTCGTCACTGCTTTCAACCTGAGGTTAGATTTGTTATTAAGTACATGTGGTTAGTTGTACTCGTACTATATTTCTGCACCTTGTGTGCAGATGGAGCTAAGGTTTTATGGATGACGAGAGTTGGTATTGAAGATGTACCTTTTTTTCGGGTATAGCTACCACTTGTCCTTGGTAGTTTTGGACTCGTACTCTGTTTATGTATATTCAAAAAAATATTGTATTTATTTTGTACTAGCTTTGTAAATTTAAATCTTTGTGACTCATGAAGTGTACTACCAATCTTTGAGGTATTATATGGAAGTTTAGTTATTAAATTTATTGATTAAGTTTAAATCTCTATTTGAATTATGCTATATGTTGTCTGGCTTACCTAACGGGTTGCGTTTGCCATCTCGACTAGTTGGATTTTGGATTGTGAAAAGTTGGTATCAGATCTCTAGGTTCATAGGTTCTACGAGTCATGAGCAAATGTACAGTAGAGTCTTGTAAATTGGTATGATGACATCCATACTTATCTTTGAGAGGATACATGGCATCTATGAAACTTCCCATATTTATTTCTTTATCATGTGGCATAGATTAAACTTGAAGCGTATATCATTGATTTCCTTCCATCCACGTATGCCATTTTGAGCACTCAGTATCAACAGTGCATCGACGACTTGTGGTGTCATAGATGTGGTGTGAGATGTGTTTTCCATGTTATGGGGATAGGTCAGTCTGGAGGACTTGAGACTAGGTTCAGACCGCATCTTTGGTTCAATGTTTTTGTTGTGTGAGTATGTGCTTTGGACTCATATATCTGGTACTGTCCCTAATAGTGGGATTGATGGTTCAGTGATTGATTGGATAGCTATATGATGAGCACTATCTGACTGAGAGGTGTGCTTAGATGGTTGGATGTGACGAGAAGGGTTTTCTTGGGGCGTAAAGGACTATGGATGCTTGACTTCTATCTTGATGTGTTGTACAATCTCGAGTTATGAATGTGTTGAGGGATCTTCGTATGAAGTATATTCGTATATTCGTATGTCTCATTAATGAATTTAGCTTCGAAACGATTTATTAATTGCTTAGTCATTGATACCGTGATTAAGCATAGAGAGATGCCACTTTGAGGCTAAGTAGGTGTTTATCTCCTTCGGGGTGGTCGACATGTGTGTGATCCTTATGATATTACTAAGGAGAGCTTTCTTTCCATCAGAGAGGTTATATTTGCTGCAATTTGAGTGTGGATCGCTTAAGTAAATTCGCACGAGTGTCACGAGGCTAAATGTGTTAGTAAATAAATTGAGATATTTTATGGCTAAAGCTACATAAGCTTATGAATGAATTGGTTAAATTACAGTGCGAGATCATGATAGTTATGGAGTAAGTGTATTATAGTTTATCATATGCTATGTGCTATGGCTTCAAGCCAAGTGGGGGAGTCTGCTATCGACGATCAGAGTGCATGGTCATCTGTTATATTAGTTTTGGTCTGAGGCATAACTATGGATCAATTACGACTTGAAGGGGGCTTACTTCGAGGTTAGTGCGGGGAAGGAAATCGTTGGGTGCATGATGTACTATACCTTTTGGGCATATGGAAATCTTGGAATTATTTGGGTTTGTTATCTATGGTGGATGTAGTGTGCAATGATAAGGGGTTCAATTGGGCCTATAGGTGAGGTTACTTCTTTCAGAGTTTGTGCGCTAATCGAGCACAAGTTGCCGGACTCATTTTCATTAGGGATTTGAGCAGAGTGGATGACTCTCGGAAGGTTCTAATGAGTTCAAGATCTGTATTTCGGGGATTCCTTTATGGCTAAGATCTGAGATTTACATTTGATGATGTTGAGACTTAAGGTATTTATGTATCATTAGTGACTCTATATTTCAATATTAGAGAGGTTAATGAAACAACTTCAAATTTTAATAAGGTCTCTTCAGAGTGGGTCTCTTCAATTATACATAAAACGACATGGTTTCATGCTAGGATCTCCTTGGTTGAGTTTTAATTAAGGACCATAGTATGACCGGCAAGGATAAGTGTTAACTTGAAGGCAAGTCGGGAGAGACTTGAAGAAACGGGTCAACTTGGTAGTGGTTTGGATCAGCATAGTAATAAAGGTGATCATTTCCTCTAGTGTGGTGAAACTCAACATGTGTTTGATGGAAATGCTCTTGGGTCTGGTGACCTGCGTGACTTAGTTGAGTTAGAGGGTTTGAGTTCTAATGGCTTTGTTTGTGCTAATGGGAGATTCTTGGTTAACGGGGTGTCTATCCTACTTGTGATTCACTGTCGATAATGTGATTCTCATGTTTCCATATGATGGAATGGTAGATAAGGTGTGTCATGTGAGATTGAGATTTATATGTACATGGTTGCAGTTCAACTTCAAAGGGGTGAGTTCTAGTCAACATGGAAAGTTTCAGATGTTTAGAAGAATGCTGGCACTATCTGCTATCACCTGAGAAGGGTGCAAATTTGTAAAAGGCCCTATGTTTTTTGACTTGCGGATGCTTGATTGGTATTATGAAAATTTCTTGGTAGTGGATTGTTGATGTTCAAATTTTGCTACGCGTCGTGGAATATTAATGTAAGTAATTTTTGTTAGATGATTGTTTATGAGTGATGTGTCAGTCATCGAGTCATGGATTTGGGATTAGATATAGAGATTCATGTATTCTTGAGATTTGGAGATTGGGAGACCTTAAAGATAGACTATTCCTTAGTGGTAGACTATGAAGATATGGCCAGAGTTAGACAACTAAGGGTATGTGTTGTGGTTAGGTTATTATGGTCCTTGGGAAGGTTATTTGCCTATGGATGATCGAAATTTATTTGGGGGCCTACTGATAGGCTTAATGAGGATGTGTATTCACATATAATCAGATTGTTTATTCAGCACAACTATTGTTGTGGGGTGTATCGTCAACTAGAGTTGATCTTATTCATGTACATATATGCTCGATGTGTTTCTCTCTTATGCTACCATGGGTTGTGAGACTATTGATCATTTACACGCAGGATGTAGTTATGTTTGGGCCTTGTGACGAAAATCGAGCAAGATTGATCTTCGTGTGTTGAATGGTTTATTGTATATTGGTTTTTGTCTTCCAGTCTATGGTATATTGTGCTATCCGTTTCTCCATGGGTATGGTCATGCGCTTCGCATGCTTGCTATTAATACATACGTGTTTGGTGATTATGAGAATTAGGCAATGGATATCCCATATGGCTCGGTGTGTTTGGATCGGGTTACGTATCGTAGCAAGTTATGTTGAGATATGATTCTCTGTGCTTATTTTGAGTTTTTTTTTTCTGCTATGTGAGATGAGTTCATAGCACTACAATATTGTGGTGGTATCTATTGAGCTTGTGGGATGGTTCTCTTATTTAGTTCTCCTTTCATCATTGGTCATATTCGAATTGTTGCTTTTTTATGCACGAATTGTGTAGTATGTGGCTATAGGTGGTATTGGTGTGGCATGTTGGTAGAGCAACTTATACTGGATAAGACGAGGTTGTTGGACTTGGAATTTTTTCCATTATATTTGGTTATGGTATGTTTTGTAGAATATAGTCATTAATCAACATAGAATTTGTGATATGGTTCTTGGCGGGCGAGAGAGCTCGACGGCTTGTTGATTTGATGAGTGGTTATGAGCTTCTGCGTGTTTTTTTCATATTTGGAAGTGTACGAAGGTTCACAACAAGGTTTTTGTTTAATATGAGGTATGTTGCACCGTGTTTGTTATTTCGCAAATATTATGGTTAGAAGTTATTGTTATGAGTATTTGAGTTATGTGGAATATCAAGTGATTGTATCTTGGGATATAATTATGGATTGATGCAGATTACTCAAAATTATACAGTGTATAGATCCGAGAATCGGGTCTTATACAGTGTTCCTAGATGATTTTGAGGCTAATTGATGAAGGTTAGAAATTTAAAGGTTTGAAAAATTCATAGGTTTGACTGGGAGTTGACATTGATGTTATCGGGTTTGTATTTTGGTTTAGGGAGTGGGAATGGGTTCGTTATGTCAGTTTGAACTTGTGTGCAAAATTTGAGGCGATTCCAAGTTGTTTAGACTTGTTTGACATAAGTTTGCAATTTAGAAATTCGAAATAGTTCATTAAGTTTTAATTGAGGTTCCATTCATTGTTTTGATATTATTTTGTGTGATTTGAGGCCTCAAGCAGGTTCGTGGTATGTTTTGGGACTTGTTGATATATTCGGATGGGGTTTGAAGGGGTTCGAGTGTGATTCAATTATGTTTCAGACCATTTTCTCTCATGTTTGCACTGCTAGTTTCTCTAATTTTCTATCACGATCGTAGAGTGTTCTAGGAGCTGGCTGGGCATCCTTCCTCACATTCGCGAATTTTGAGTCCCCTTCGCAGTTGTGGAGGCTTTAAGACTTCGCATCCGCATTAAGGACAATGCGTTCACATAGCGTTGAGCGAGACTTAGTAGGTCATGTTGGTTGACCTTCGCATTCGCGTGAGGATGTCGCGTTCGTTTAGGTCTATGTAGTCATGATTCGTGATCGTGAACCTAGGGTCGCGCTCGTGTATGGTTCTTGTAGGCAGTCGAAGATTTATGCTTCGTGATCGCAAAGGGTAAACTTGAAGTAGCAGTATAAGAATCTATTTTCGGACTTGGAACTCATTTTGTCACATTTTGAGATTGGGAGCTTAGATTTTGGGAGCTCGGAAAGAGAAAGTGGGGGTTCTTTGACAAAACCTTTTTAATGAGAATTATTGAGTTTAAACATCGATTCAGAGTCATCTTTGGATAAAACGCGTATGGTTGGACTCGTATTCGAATGGGTTGTCAAAATATGTGAGTTTTGTCTGGTTCTAAGGTACGTGCTCGGGTTAAATTTTTTGTTGACTTTGAGTATTTTATTAAAGATTTGACCTTTATTGTTGTGTTTTATTTCTAAAAGATTATTCAATGTTTTTGAGTTGCTTGTAGCTAGTATCAAGCCATTTGGTGGTTGATTCGTGCGGGAAGGAGTTTTAAGAGTATGGATTTGGCTTGTTTGAGGGTAATTATCTCTGTGGATTATGATACATGAGATGTGTTAGGGGTGACACACGTACTAGGTGACGGGCGTGTGTGCGTACAACGGGGTACTCATGATCCTGGTAGACCTTAGGCTACTATGAGTCTTGTTTTCTATCGTGCCTCGTTATTTTTGTAGTTTTCCCTACTTGTATGACTACTTGAGCTGTTAATCGTGCTAGGCATCATGTTTAGGCTACGTGCTTACCTATTGAGACATGATAGGGCCGTTGTTGCTATTTTTAAGTTTTTTTCCTTGATTGTAGTCGTATTATCAGTCATTAATTTTCATCCACGTGTTATATCTTGGTGTGTGTACATTATTTTTATGTCATAGCACATGCTCTAGATGCCTTCTATATGTGATACTATTTGGGATGAGTTCTATGTAAGGCACTATTGAGACTTGAGCGGTTGATAACTGATGTGGGCTATAGTGCTCTATTGTGATTTTTATTTGGATCGGGTTGCATGCTGCAATGGATTGATATTTGGATCGGGTTGCACACCGCAACAGATTGATATTTGGATTGTGTTTCACATCAAAAGATTGACATTTGGATCAGATTGCACGCCACAATGATTATATTGATTGTTGCCATATATTCGAGCAACGTTTAAAAAAGGACCGGCCCCTCTTGAGTCTGGTATTCACAGTGAGCGCAGGCACAGGGTCATACACGTGCTTTTGTCAGGGGAATTTGTGACAGGTACCCGTACTGTGCTGAGTGTTGTTGTGTACGTGATGGTGAGGGGCATTTGGGCTAGGCACCGTGAGCGTGCTAAATGTGAGTATATTTGGTGGCTTTACTATGATGTTGTTGACTTGACATATATATTTAAGCATAGAGAAGTATTCTCCTCGTGCTTGATGGTAAATGAAATGTCTTACCTATTATTGAAAGATGGAAATAGCAGTTTTCTTAATAAATTCATCTTTTAGCGATTTCGGTAGTAAGATTGAGGCTTTTACTATTACACTTAAAAAGCATGTCTAATTTTCTGTATTTGTGAATGGGTTGAACATGACATCTCTTTAGTTGTGTTCTTTTGCTGTCATTAGCTTACCTACTCTTGGAGGTTAAATGTCATCACGACCTTTGATAGGATTTTGGGTCGTGACAAGTTTCTATCAAATCCCTATGTTCATAGGTTCTACGAGTCATGAGCAAGGTTAGTATAGTCTTGCGGATCGGTACAGAGATATTTGTACTTATCTTCGAGAGGTTACCTGACTGGTAAGAAAACTTATCTTTCTTTCTCCTTTTTTCGTGCGGATTTTTTATCCCAAAGTTTGAACCTTAACTCTACTATTCTCTCACGAATGGTGAGGATTTATTCTGCTGAATCTGTTGAGCACGCACCAATGCTTCCTGTCAGAGCCGCGAGAGGTCAAGGTCGAGGTAGAGGCCGAGGTGCGGCACGCGCCACAACTAGAGGTTCTACTATAGCAGCATTTGTGGAGCCACCAATAACTCGAATTGAGGAGCAGGTGCTCGATCATGTTGGGCAGGTGGGACCAACTCAGGTACATGAGGGACCTATTGCTACACCTGGTTTTTGGCAGAAAACTTATCTTTCTTTCTCCTTTTTTCATGTGGATTTTTTATCCCGAAGTTTGAACCTTAACTCTACTATTCTCTCACGTATGGTGAGGATTTATTCTGCTGGATCTGCTGAGCACACACCAATGCCTCCTGTTAGATCCGCGAGAGGTCAAGGTCGAGGTAGAGGCCGAGGTGCGGCACGCGCCACAACTAGAGGTTCTACTATAGCAGCATTTGTGGAGCCACCAATAGCTCGAATTGAGGAGCAGGTGCTCGATCATGTTGGGCAGGTGGGACCAACTCAGGTACATGAGGGACCTATTGATTATGGTTGCCCCAACTACTTCACATGATGGGGCAGGAGTCCAGACTCCCACCTCAAGTATACTAGAGTAGTTAGCTCGTATTTATCAAACTCCGGGTGTTCTGCTGGTGTAGCTAGTCATTCCAGTTTAACCCAAGATAGGGCCATTCCTTTCTGCATAGGATTAGAAAAGGATGGAGAGGTTTAGAAAACTTCGTCCTCCTCATTTCAGTACAGGGCCTACTGAGGATTCACATGGCTTCTTGGATTAGTGCCATCGTATACTGCGAACTTTGGGTTTGGTGCGTCGAACAGAGTCGACTTTACCACCTCTCAATTTTCATGGTTGACATAGAGATGGTGGAAGACTTATGAGTCAAGTAGGCCATCCGGAGCAACACCACTCACATGGTCCAAGTTCTTAGTTCTTTTCTTGGGGAGTTTATTCCAAAGACCCTCAGGGATGGGCTATTTAGTAAGTTTGATCATTGTCGCTGGGAGGGTATGACCGTGACACTATATGCTATGTGGTTTACAGAATTATCATGCTATGGAGGTCCTATAGTTTCTACTAAGTGTAAAACGGATCGTAGATTTGCTGAGGGACTCACCTATAGCCTTAGCTTTGGGATTGCACTGGAGATGGAGACTGAGACTACCTTTCATCAGGTTATGGAGCTTGCTAGTAGGCTAGAGCATATTAGCAGGAAGGAGAGGGAGGATATGGAGGCAAAGAAGCCTCGTGCTTAGGGAGGATTTAGTGGTGCCTACTCTTGGGCAAGTGTTGTCGTGGTAGAAGTTATGTTAGTTGACCAATTCAGTCAACACTTCACATTTCATGTAGTGCTCCTGCTACGCATGGATTTCAAATCGCTCATATTGGACAGTCAGTCTTTAGTGCACCTCCGATACGGAGTTCGTATAGTGGTTATTCTAGTCATCCGAGGCAGACTCAATTCTAGCAGCCATGTCCGCAAAGATCCTTTTATAAGTATGGTGATTTGAGGCATATGATGAGAGATTTCCCCAGGCTTTGAATGAGTGTTCCTCAATAGGGTTCCTAGGCTATAATTCTCGTGCCAAATACTACACCACCTGCACGCTAGTTAAAGGTGGGGAACATGCAGGTAAAGGATGTCTTAGAGGGAAAGGTCAGGCCCGTTGTTACGTTTGCCCTAGTAGGACTGAGGCAGTTGTAGCAGATGCATTCATAAAGGTATTGTTCTTGCTTGTGATAGAGATGCTTTAGTATTATTCGATTCGGGTTCTATATATTTGTATGTTTCATCCTACTTTGCACCATATATGGATATGTCTCGTGATTCTTTGGATACTCTTATTTTAGTTGTCTACACCCCTTAGGGACTCTATTATGGTGGATCGAGCCTATCGTTCTTGTTTGGCTACTGTTGGGGGCTATGGGACTAAGGTTGATCTTTTGTTGCTTAATATGTGGACCTGATGTTATTCTGGGTATAGATTGGTTATCTCTGTACCATACTATTCTTTATTGTCATGCTAAGATCGTGACATTGACTATGTCGGGGTTGCCAAGAATATAATGGAGGTGTTTGCTTGGTCACATTCCTAGTAAAGTGCTTTCTTTTCTGAAAGCTCAAGAGATGGTTGAGAAAGGTGTTTGGCGCACTTACCCTTTGTTAGAGATGTCAGTGCTAATATTCATTCGGTTGATTCAGTCTCCATTCTGAGAGAGTCCTAATGTGTTCCCTGCAGGCTTGTCGTGCCTTCCATCTGATAGGGATATTAATTTTGGTACTAATTTGGCAACAGAAACTCATCCTATATCTATTCCACCGTATCGTATGGCTCCAACAGAGTTAAAGGAATAGAAGGAACTGTTGCATGAATTGTTGGATAAAGGTTTCATCAGGCTGAGTGTGTCACCTTAGGCTACGTCGGTACTATTTGTGAAGAACGTGGGTTGCTCCATGAGGATGTGCATTGACTATAGGCAACTGAACAAGGTTACCATCAAGAAGCAGTATCCACTACATCGCGTTGATGACTTGTTTGATCAGCTTTAGGGTGCTAGGGTGTTCTCAAAGATTGACTTGAGATCGGGGCACCATCAGTTGATGATCAGGACTTCGGACAATCTTACGATGGCTTTTAGGACCCGCTATGGGCATTTTGACCAATGCCCTAAAAACGTTTATGCATTTGATGAACGATGTGTTCCAGCCTTATTCGGATTCTTTTGTCATTGTTTTCATTGATAAAATCTTGGTTTATTCCTGTAGTAGTGAGGAGCACGAGCAACATTTGAGGATTGTGCTTTAGATTCTAAGGGAGAAGATGTTACAGGCTAAGTTCTCCATGTGTGAGTTCTGGTTGAATTCAGTGACATTCTTGGGCCACGTGTTGTCTAATAGGGGATCAAGGTGGATCAGAAGAAGATTGAGGCAGTGCAGTGTTGGCCCATACCTTCTACAACCATGTAGATTAGGAGTTTTATGGGTTTGGCTAGTTACTATCATTGTTTTGTGGAGGGTTTCTCGTCTATTGCAGCTTCATTGACAATGTTCACTCAAAAGGTTGCTTTGTTCTGATGGTCTGACAAGTGTAATGATAGCTTTTTAAAGCTCAAGACTGTTTTGGCTACGACTCCGATTTTGGTATTGCCCTTAGGATCGGGGTTGTATACTGTTTGTTGTGATGTTTTGTGTTCACCTTAGGTTTGTGTTGATGCAGGACGGTAGGATGATTGCCTATAGTTTGCATCAATTAAATCCCCATAAGAAGAAATATCCAGTACATGATTTAGGACTAGTATATATTATGCACACGCTCAAGATTTGGAGGCATTACTTACATGGCGTGTCTTGTGAGGTATATATGGATATTTGGAGCCTTCAACATCTGTTTAAGCAAAATTATTTTAACTTGAGGCCGCGAAGGTGGTAGGAGCTGTTGAATGATTATGATATTACTGTTCTCTACTATCTAGGGAAGGCTGATGTGGTAGTTGATGCCTTTAGATCAAAGGCGGAGAGTATAGGGAGTTTAGCATTCATTCCAGCTATGAAGAGGTATTTATCTATGGATGTTCAGGCGTTGGCCAATAGATTGGTGAGACTGGATATTTCGGAGGCGAGCAAAGTCCTTACTTGTGTTATTTCACAATCATCCTTGTTTGAGCGCGTCAAGGTTCGTCAGTATGATGATCCCCATTTGCTTGTCCTTAGGGATACGGTGTAGCACTGCAGTGCGAAGGAAGTGACTATTATTGATGATGGTGTATTGCAACTTCATGGTAGAGTTTGTGTCCCCAATGTTGATGTCTCGAGAGAGTTAATTCTTGAGGAGGCTCATAGTGCATGGTATACTATTCGCTAGGTGCTACGAAGGTGTATCGTAATTTGAAGCAGTATTATTCGAGGAGGAGGATGAAGAAGGGCATTGTTGGGCAAGTTTCTAGGTGTTTGAATTGTCATCAGGTCAAGTATGAGCATCATAAATTATGTGATTTGCTTTAGAAGATTGATATACTAGAGTAGAAGTGGGAGAGCATTACAATGGACTTTGTGGTAGGGTTGCCACATTCTTTGATGAACTTTTATGCCATTTGGGTCATTGTGCATCAGTTGTCCAAGTCATCACATTTCATTCCAACTATGATTTCCTAAACTTTAGAGAGGTTGGCTCATATCTACATAAGGGAGATTGTTAGCTTGCATGGTGTATGTGTCTCTGTCGTCTCATACTGCAACACTTAGTTTACTTCGCACTTTTGGAGAGAAGTTCAGGGTGATTTGTGCACGAAGATGGAGTTGAGTACTTCATTTCACACTCAAATGGATGGGCAATCTGAGCAGACCATTTAGATCCTTCAGGATATGTCGAGGGCATGCACTATTGATTTCGGAGGCTAGTGGGAAATATTTCTACCATTAGCAGAGTTTTCCTACAACAACATCTGCCACTCTTGTATCCAAATGGCTCTATATCAGGTCTTATATGGGAGGCAGTGTCATTCTTTGGTTTGTTCGTTTAAGCCCAATGAGGCTTGGTTATTTTGCATAGACTTGGTTTGTGATGCTTTGGAGAAAGTAAAGTTGATTCACGAGAGGCTTCGCACGACTCAGTCCAGGCATAAGAGTTATGTCGATAGGAGAGTTAGTGATGTCGCATTCATGGAGGGTTAGAAGGTTCTTCTTGGCGTTTTTCCCATGAAGGGTGTGATGAGGTTCGGGAAGAAGGAAAAGTTAAGCTCGAGTTTTATTGGCCCGTTTGAGGTGTTAGAGAGAATCAGTGAGGTTGCTTATAGACTTGCCTTGCCTCCTAGTCTTTCAATATTTTTTCTAGTGTTCCATGTCTCCATGCTTCAGAAGTATCATGAAGATAAGTCACATGTTTTGGAATTCAACACATTGCAATTGGATGAGAATCTGGCTTATGAGAAAGAGCCGATGTCCATTTTGAAAATGAGGGTTCGTCAACTAAGATCTAAGGAGATCGTGTCAGTGAAGGTTTAACGGAGAGGCCATCTAGTCAAGGAGGCAACTTGGGAGACCGAGCATGATATGCAAATCAAATATCCTCACCTTTTTGACATTTCAAGTATGATTCTAAACCCATTCGACGACGAACGTTCTTTTAAAAAGGGGAGAATATAACAATTCGTTTGATCGTTTCGTGTATTTGAGCCTTATTTCCCTATTTGATGCTTCCCGTATGCTTGATTTTCATTTTGTGACTTGCAGGAATGGTTGGTTTTTTTTTGGGAAGGCTTTAGAGTGAATTGGAACACTTAGTTCCATTGTTCGAAGCTTTGGTTGTAAAAGTTGAACTAAGGTTTGACTTTGATGTAAATAATCTTGAATTCGTCATTTGATGATTCCAACAGGTTCGTATAGTGATTTGGACTTAATCACGCGTTCAGATTAGGATTTGGAGGTTCTGGAATATTTTGGCTCTATTTGCCGAATGTTGGGAATTTCATAGTTTGAAAAGTTAACAAATTTGACCGAGAATTAACTTTGATGCTATCGGATTCAGATTGTTAGTCCGAGACTTGAAATATGCTATTTCAGTCATTTAAGACTCGTGTGCAAATTTTCGCCGCGTGCCGAGTTGGTTAGGCATGAATTAGACACTTGGTTTTGAATCTTTGAAGTTGTTGAACTTGAAGGCATACATGTGTTTTGGTGCTTGATTCTTGGTTTTGGATATCATTTTGATGTTTTAAGCTTACGAGCGAGTTCCTATCAGGTTTATAAATTTGTGTGGATGTTTGGAGTGGGGCCCGGGGATCTTAGGTGAGTTTCATATTGATTTTGGAAGTTGGGACTTCTATTGGTGCTGCAGATATCGCATCTGTGGACTTTGGATCACATATGTCTATGTAATGGCCAACTTCGCTTTTGCGAAGCTGGTGCCGCAAATTGCGACATTCACTTTCGCAACGATTGGTCACATTGTTTGACATTATTCAGTTATTTTTTGCTAGATTCGAGTGGGTCGGAGGTGATTTCTATGAGAAAGGCTATTTTAGAGGGTTCATTTGTGCTTGTCGAGGTAATATCTTACCTAATCTTATGTAAGGGAGTAACCTTCAGGACATGGCCTTATTTGCCTAGTTGTGATTTGTGAAAAGCGGCATATACGCAATGTGACGATCATTTATATGGGTTCTATGTGTTGTTTATGACCAGATTAGACATTAGGTTTATAATATGCCGTATTTTGATTATATTCCCTAGATGATACATGTTTAATCATTGGTATGACTACATGAACTCATCCTTTCGTGCTAGAGATCATGTTTAGGATTATCATTGCTTAATTAGCCACGATGAATCATTGTGGAATGGATATTATAATCGATTTAGCCGTAGTCATACTTCATGTATTTGAGCACTCAACGGCACTTTATTATTTTTATGTCATTGTGCAATTTTTTGAAGAATTATGAGCGTATGTCTCTTGATGATAATTTGGCATCTTGCATTGTTATGATAATGGCACATATGGACATGTTGAGCGTATTGATTGGTCTTGTAACAAGGTAATTGTCGTGCGTATATGATGATGTTATTGTTGTTGTGGCATGAGGCCATTGCCATGTGGTTATGATGTTACTATTGTGGCATGAGGTATTTGCTGTGCTATTTTGATGATGTTGTAGCAAGAGGTCTTTGTCGTGAAATTGTGATGATGTTGTTGTTATTGTGGCACGAGGTCTTTGACGTGCCATTATGATGATATTGTTATTATTATGACCGAATATTCTTTTTACTGTGCAGTGCATGGATATGGATCCATCCCCCTAGGGTCGGCCTCTCATGTTTCTCTTTTGATGGCGTACACGCGGATTGCAATACTTTGACTTACACTGATTGATTGTGATATGGAGGTGGATGATGATGAGTGAAGTGTAATGGTAGAAGCTTGTCTATGCAAATGAATCTTGGATGCCTTGTCATGCATTTTTATCTGATTTGATGTTGAATTTAACATGCTATTCTATGCCTCTGTTACTATCTGATGATTAGACTACCAAGATTGATTTACATGTATTGAGTTGATATTTCTTGCTTTGTCGAGTTGATGGTATTGCATCTCGTTGCATTGTTTTTGCAAGTTATTATGTTCTTGATCTAGTTAGTATCACATGACTTGAACTTCATCACTAATTCACCGAGGTTAGTCTGGATATTTACTGGTACATGTTGTCCCATACTCATACTACACTTCGGCATATTTTTGTGCAGATACGGGCAGTGGAGGTAGAGGATCTCAGGCGGGAGCTTAGCATTTGTTGAGAGGATTCAGTATAGCACTGAATAGATGCCGTAGTCCTTTGGAGTCCCTTTCCCACACATTTATATTGTTGCTTTCCATTTAGATAGTATTGTGTTTTGAGACATCTTTAAATATTTAATTTATAGCTCATTACTCTGTACTACCTAGTTTTGGGAGTTGGCATCATGTATTACTGTTTTTCTTATGTTGATTACCCATTTCGTTATTTATGATGATTCAAACATATTATATATTGTCTTTTTGGTTGAATGTTGTTAGTATAATTGGCTTAACATGTCTTGGAGGTTAAGCGCGATTACGACCTTTGGTGGTATTTTGGGTCGTAGCACACATGTGGTCCTCATGTCCAACATGTGTGGCCATCACATGTTGACTATCAGAGACCTAAAAATTTTCAACCTTCAGTGATTTCTCAAACGCACATACGGTCTAACATGCGGTTCGCATGCGGTTCATAGATCTTTTTGATTCTTTTCAACTCTAACATTCTTTCACACTTGGAACAGATTTAGATCTAGACTTCCACATTTGAATACACATAAGTTACCGTAATTCCAGTCTACCCACATGCATTTTACGAGTTCAAAATTAGCCCCGATTTGTGAGGCATTACATTCTGATAGAAAAGCTTGAGTTGGAGTCAGCATAGAAGAATTGAATTTATTAAGAGTATTATAATACTATAAGTCAACACCTAGGAAGGGTGTAGTTGTGGAGGACACATTGTTAATGAATTCTACAAGCGATTTAACTAAGTACTATTGTAATTGTGTGACAGATAGTCGATGAGGTTCGAGTTTCTGATGTCAGATATGAAAAGGTTGATGAAAATATTCTTTACGAGGTGATTGTATATAAGAATTCATATTCATTAAGTGGACAAGTTAAATATCATGATAACATGATTCGTACACTCTTGGGGTTTAGAGTCGAATTTCTCGATGTGAAACTATCTCTTTTGATATGGGCAGGGATAGCATGCAAGTGGCTATATAGTTGGATCTATGAATCTTGTATGGGTAAATTGAGGAATATTAGTGCTTGGAAAATAGCATGCATTATTCGAAGTGGACAACATATGCCTAAGTGTGGTAAAATGTATCTCATGGGTTCTTTTAGTTATGACGTATGGGTCAAAAGGTTGTAGGCATTGTTTCTTTATATCAGAATTGTAACAGGGTTAATAAGGGACTTCAAAGACTTATAGATTTTAGTGTTTTATGTATCTGGGTTCCGCGAGGTTGTATTTGATCATCTATGATTTGTACGGATAGAGGAACATGAAGAAAAATGTTACAAAATATAGTTTCTTGTTAGTTGGGTTGACAATGGGGTATATATATATCTGCAGTGGAGACTAGTCGTTTAGATATTACATTGAATATCCATAAATAAAAGTTAGAATGGGTCACTTCGGCCTTATGGATGGTTTACTACTATTTTGGAAGAATTGAGATCAGTTTGGGTGACTAATAATATGCTATTAGAATATGTACTCTGAACCGGGTCAGATTTTCTTATACAACGCAAGGTGTTATACCAATATGTCATTTGAAGGTTTAGGTCATATAAGATACAATTCCATTAGGTTTGATGATGCAATTCATAGTACGATTATGGTAATCTACATGGTGTTTTGGGGTACGCGGTTGAGATTGAGTTGGTTTAATTAGCTGCTACTCTATAGATATTTTTATCAAGATATACATAAATGTAGAGACTTGTTGAGAAGAAATACCATTCAATCAGGGAACTATTGGGTAATCTAATTCTTATCTACAAATTAAATATAATTAGGCAATTTCTAGTATGGTGTACACACCATGTCCTTTGAGGTCCTATGTGAAATTTGGTGTGACTTGTTAGTCGAATAGCTTGTACTATATTAGATGAAGCTAACAGATCTGGAGTTAGCATATTTAAACATATATAAGGTCAATTTTGGGGAAAATGCTATTAGGCATGTGAAACAACCAATGGTTCTTCAAGCATAAGAGAAATCCATGATTTATTACTATGGCGGGTGGTATGAGTTTCTTTAGGTTTCTTGTTTTTATTAGCAGTTTTGTGAAGGCTTGAAATAATGATCTATATGAGTCGGGGATTTTTGCCGGTATCGAATTTGGCAATAAGTAGATACTGTGATCAAAAGGTATCAATATGGTATAAAACATGCAGGATATATTATGTAGTTGAATTCGTGGTTCATTTATGACTCAACACATGTTATTCATATTGAGATATTGTGTGTATTTTAGAAAGTTCCCAAGTTTTAAAAATAGTTTACGAGCTTATAAACTAAGGTTGATGTAGAAATTATCAGTTAAAGTGTACTAACGATATTATCTATATGAAGATGACATGACATCACTAGGGGGACCGTGTACGAAGAGTTTTTACAACTACTTGACAGTTTCAGGAACATTCTTCTCATGTTCGAGGATGAGCATATTTTTATGTGGGGGAGAATGCAATGATCCAACCGGCTATTTTGAGTTTTAGCATTCCATTTTCTTATTTGAGACTTCATGTAGGTTCAGTTGATGATTTATGACTTGCAGGCGTGAGTGGTACGTATCCCAAGGTATTTGAGGGCGGTTCAAAAAAGTTGAACTTGAACTAGAAGCTTAAAATACCTAAGTTAAAGTCAATATTTTGTATAAAATAGACTTAGATTCATTATTTGAAGGTTACGATACGTTTGAATGATTATTTTAATCTTTTACTTATGTCAATATTGTCACGACCTCAAATCGACTATAGGTTGTGATGGCGCCCAACATCGTCGTTAGGAAAGCCAACACTTAATTGTTCATTTTATCATTTTCAAAATCAATGAATCTTTCTTAGATAACGATGTTAGTGCATTAAAATAAATTGTTGTTACGTACCATTTAGTTAAAATAATAAGTGAAAATTAATCAGTGCAAAACAGTCCACAACAAATTCTAGAACACCCCCAAAGATCAGTGTCACAAGTAATAAGAATTTACTAAGGAGTAAAATAATAACACAACCTCTGTCCGAAATGTAAATAAGACATGATAAAGTAAATGGTACGATGGATATTCTGTGGCCTGCAGTACGTAGCTTGGAATGTAGCTCGCTAAAATGTTTCCTTAGCAACTGGGCCTACGCGCCAAAAATGACCACCAATTAAACATGTTACATCCTGCACATTTAGTGCAGAAGTGTAGCATGAGTACGTAAATCAACACGTACTCAGTAAGTATCTAGCATAACCCCAAAGAAATAGTGGCGAGGGGTCAACATCGACACTTACTAGAGGTCCAACAAAGCAATATGATAAATCATAAGCAGATGTAGAGCACACAACAATAATGGGGTAAATCTGTAAATTACCAAATCTTCCAAACATTTCTTTTAGAGTATGAAATTCTCAGTCATGTATTCTACCTCAACAACTCAGATATATCAAGTACCAACAACAAACAAATAAGAAGTACCATATAAAATGTCGAGTATTAGTGGAAAGATAATCTCGTGAATGTTCGGACTTCCAGCGATATAACTCACGATTATGCCGAGGTCGTTCGGCCCAATCAAGAATATTGTTTACACTATCGAGGTTCGAGCGGCGCGAACCATAGATGCATCCATCATACTTTCGAGGTGTTCGGCTTGCTCCATAAGAAAGGATGAAACTTATCGAATTACGAGACACGTACTTAAAACACAATAAATGGGCATAAAGTGAATATAACCTTTACCATTTCTCAAATAACTTGCCAACAACTCAAGATGATAAGGCTCGGCCCAGTATATACATTTCTAAATCAATTTCAAGTAAAAATTCAATTAATTAAGCCAGCAGAATTAGTTCAAATAATTCAAATATTGCATGATAAAGTCCTAAGTCTACCTGGACATAAACATGCTTTAGCTACGTAGACTCTCGTAACCTCATGTTTACGTAGTACCCACAACTAGTAAGCACATAACAATTACATCACCTAGGGGGTAGTTTCCCCCTCACAAGGTTAGACAATAGACTTACCATGCTCTGAAGTTCGATAACCGGCTCCAATGCCTCTTTAACGTCTCGACTCAAACTCAAACGATCCGAAACTAGTCAAACAATGTGCAATTCAATCAAAATATATTCCAAAGCTCATAATTAATCAATTTATAACAATTCCCAACTTTGCTCGAAAAGTTAATAAAGTCAACCCTCGGGCGCTCGTGCCTAGATTGCAAAAATATTTTAAGATAATCTTTACCCATAATATTACGAACTCAAATATATAATTTATTCCCAATTCCATTTCCAAAATGATGGTAATAATCCAAAATTATCAATTCTAAGTTTCTCCTTAAATTTCCCCTAATTTCCATGAATTTCCATGTTAAAACCTTTATAAAATCCACGTATTTAACTTGTAATAGGGTAATATCACTTACCTCTAGTCGCTTGATGAAACCCCCCTTAAAGTAGCTCCCCAAATTCGGCCATCCAAGTGAGAAATGAGAGCTAAGTCTTGATTTAAAAGAACCCTTCTGCCCAGCGACTTTCGCACCAGCTGATATCCAGCCGCACCGGCGGCGTCGCTTTTACGACAAAAACCTCGCTTATGTGGAGAAGCACCAGAGGCTATCTCTCGCACCTGCGGAAAAGTCTCGCTTCTGCGCAAACGCATGTGCAATCCAAATCTGTTGCTTCTACGCCGCCTTTTGCTTCTATAGTCGAGGATTCTGCTTCTGTGAACACGCAGATGCGCCTAGCATTCAGCTCCTGCGGATCCCACCCCCAGTCCAATTTTGCTCCTGCGACAAAAGTTACGCTTCTGCGCTTGCGCAGATGCGACCAAAAACTTTGCGCCTGCGATCCTCTGCTCCCAGCTGCTGTTGCGCTCGAAGCGGCTCCGCACATGTGTCCAAATTTCCGCAGGTGCAGTTGCACCAGAACTTGGCCAAAACCAGTATGTCCTAAATTTCATGTTTCAATCTGTTTCAAACCCGAGTCCCCCAGGAACCCACTCAAACGTATGAACTAGTCCCAAAACATAACACGAACCTACTCAGGGTCTCAAATCACACCAAACAACATCAAAATTTTGATATGATGATTGAAACCTTTAGGTGAACTTTCAAACTTTTAAACCTTAACAAATACGTCCGAATCATATCAAAACATTATTGAATGACGCCAAACTTGGTGCACAAGTCATAAATCACAATACGAACCTATCCGAAGGCTGGAAAACTCGAACGGACATCGATAAATGTAAAATTCACTTCAAGTTAATCTTATGAAATTATTAAACTTTCAAAATGCCAACCTTCCACAATAGGCGCCGAAATTCTCTCGGACCACCTGATAATCAACCAGAACATACTCCCAGGTCCGAAATAATCATACGAAACTATTGGAACCTTTAAAATCGTATTCCGTGGTTGTTTACTCAAAAGTCAACCCTTGATAAACTCTTCCAACTTAAAGCTTCCGAACTGTGAATTTTCCTTTAGAAACTACTTTGAACATCCCAAATTCAATTATGACACGCGTACAATTCATATAATATTAAGTAAAGCTACTCGAGGCCTCAAAGCGCCGACACATGTGCTAGAGCTCAAAACAATCAGTCGTGTCGTTATAGATATAGCACCCTAAGGTCTCGAATGTGATTCGGTACTATTATGCGAAAATTGAAACTTGAAGGTTTCTTGAAGATCTTAAGTTTGACTTTGTAATGACCCGACCAATTAGTCTGAGCGCTAGCATTCTATTCGGTAGTTTGAGATTTTAAGTAGCTTCATCTGATGTATTATGACTTGCATGCATGGTTGTTTTTGATTTCAAGTGTTCGAGATTTATTTGATAGAGTGATACTCAATTTGAAAGCTTTAAGTTGAAAGAGTTGACTAATTTTTGAATTCTAATTAAACGACCTCAAAATTATGAATTTATGGTTTTTATAGGTTTGTATGGTGATTTTGGACTTGAACCTGTGTTCAGAAAATTTTGGATGTTCCTAGAAGATTTTACCTCTATTTGTCGAAGAATTGGATAGTACATAACTTTTACTGGTAGCTGACTTCGGTGCTATTGGTCTCCTATTGTGATTTTGAGACCTTGTATAGATTCGATTAGTTGATTGAAACTTGTGTGGAAAGTTGTATGTTATTTATGATGTTTTCGACCCTTTGTATTAGTTTGGATAATTTATTTGGGCTTGTTGGTATGCTTAGACCGGGCCCCGGAAGCCTCGGGTGTGGTTCGTGGTGGTTGCAGACCATTTTGGTGATGTTTGAGTTGCTGGTTTTTAGTAGGAGTCTATGGGCTTCACGTTCGTGGTCAGAGCAATGCGTTCGCAAAGAGTATTTTTGGTGTTGGATCTGCTGCTCTTCACATTCGCGGGGTAGTGTTGCATTCACATAGTGTTGGTTCCAGACATATTGAGTTCGCGAGGTCTGACGCATTTATGTTTTGCTATAATTATAGTAGTGTAGTATTTTAGGTTGCACATGGGATTAAGTAGAGAAAGTTGGTGAACCCGGGCATCGGGGAATAGATTCGCGATTATGGTAGGCATATGCTAATTGCCTTGATTACTTACTATACGGGAATTATAAATGCAACCTTGTTGATTCTAAATCTATAGACATATAGGCGTTGGATTAGCTTGAGATGGCGAGTATGAGATCGATAAATTCTTATGAGGAAAATTAACCATGTCAACCAATAAACTAGATAAATTAATTAATCAATTCAATTAAAAAATACAATAGGATTGTTAGATAGCCCATAACCCTAGATTGTTTTCATTACATTGATATCATAAAAATATGTTTTTCCCTTGTTCAGACTTCACTATTTGTTTTCCTTTATTTTAATTAGTTTAGATTCAAACACTTTTAGGATAATCCTTGTTTAGATAATTATGATAGTTTAATTTAGTTAATAGTTAATAACAAGTCTTCATGGGTTCACACATGACTTTAAGTCACTGTATTACTTGACGACCGCGTATACTTGCTTGTGCATTTGGCCGCAACAAAATTTTCGCACTGTTGCCAGGGACTTAGAATTACCTATTTTTCTATATTAGACTTTTACTTATTATCTGTTCAAGTTTTTATTATTAGTTTAGTGTAATATTACTTATTTTTACATGGCATCTTTGAATGAAAAGTGGTGGAATAATAATTAATCTTGTTTTTGCGATCCTTGTCCAAATTGTAAAGGGCCTCACTTGTGGGGATAATGCAAATATATTCCTAGGAGCGAGTTGTGTGCACCATCTCAATCCTGTACTTTTTGCGGTGACTATTGAAATAATTGTCCTAGGTGTTATTATCCTACCCTAATCGCTTTTTATGATGACTCGAATGATGTTTGTGAGTTTGATAGAAGTAACAAAGTGGAAAATGTGGAACATGATACTCATATGGATATGTACTTGTAGTTATTGGAGGATTTTGGGGGTCTTTCTGAGAAAATTAGTGATGGGATGAAACACTTAATAGAAGGAATAGCTGAACTAGAACGAGAGATTGAATAATTTGGCATTGCTATTCATGACCTAAAGTCTCAATTGAGTGCAAAGGTTGACGCGTCTAACGCCCAAAAAAATAGTTATCAGGGTTGTGAAGCTGAAAATGAACTTATACGCCAAATTTAGGAACTAAAAGTAGAGAGCCAATTAGTTGATCATATTTTTGTTGATGATGCCCATGGTGAGAAAAATACGCTAGAGTCGTGTGAGGAAGTAGATAGTGTTATATTGAAGACTCTAGTGCATGTAAATATGAGGATGTAGATAGTGATACAATTCCAGAGTTTGGGCATGTTGGTCCTCATTCTAAAGATTTCTCGACATTTTGTTTGGGTGATGACATGGAAGTCGAGTCATCTGAGCTTTTGGATGAGTCAATGGACGAGGAACAAGGTGCCTATATTCTTGAATTTATTGTGCTAGAAAAAAAAAAGAATTACAAACCTCAGTCGAAGGCCAAGAAGTGTAAAATATTATACTGGTTACTTGGTCAATTAGATTTGTCCCTCCACCCCGAGAGCATACCCAAAAGCTTGAAGCCATATTAGGGGTTCGATTCATAAGTTCAAGATGGAGGAAAAAAGTGGTTCAAGTCGTACCGCGACGTTAAATTAGGTGCTTGTTGGAGGCAACCCAACTTTACTGCTTTCTTTTATTTTATTTTTATTTTGGTTTATTTTATTTTATTTTTATTATTTTTTTAGTGTTGTTTTACTTTTTAGGATTATGGGCATAGGAAGAAAAACCACTAAAAGGTACAAAAGGGAGCCAGATGGTTGAAACTAGTGTGAGGTATCTGTACAAAAGACCATCCTTGGGAGAAGTCTTAGTACCCTATGAGCTGCTATTGCTTTGAACTTTGGTCTTTTAGGGAGTTTTTTTTTTCACCCTTATTATTTTTGTTTTATTTGTGCATTGTGGACATTGCGCGCTTTTAAGTGTGGGGTTGAAGATTCTATGTGGTTTGTATAGTATTATATTAGTATATTGTTATCTTTTTATCGTTAGCGTAGAAGTAATGGTGTAGTATAGTAGTACAATATTTTAGTAGCTTAATATTAAGAAAATACAAAAAAATAAATTCGGACTTTTCCCGATGATGGATCTGCTAGACGGTTTTCTTGAGGGATTAAAGTCTAACAAAAAAATTAAAAAATAGAAAAATACAAAAAATATGTCTTTTAGTTCTTTCAGGCAGTAATAATCCCCCGTGATTCTTTGGTGCCTCGGTTCTTTTCCATGGGATGTATTTTCAATCGGGCCGTAGTTTTTTTTCTTTTACTTTTAGAGTAGGTTAGGAAACTAGGGAATAAATGGAGAAATAATGATGAACCTAGGCGCCTTTCACTTGTTTGATAGGAGCATATTTATGCTTTGACATGTATAGAGTCTTCCCTGTGTGTTGAAGTTGTTCATGATGTTGTGTTTAATTAGATTGTATGTCTTGTGAAGCCTACATCTCATTTACTTGACTAATGATCACTTTGTTTTAAATACTTAATATCTTGTGGCTCTATGAATACTTGCATTAGTTTGAGAGTCGGAATGGGACCGTCCTTAGTGAGTCATGTGCCATGAATGGTGAGATTTTCGTATAGCTCATGTATTGTACTTGTGTCAAGAACTTGCCCCAGTATGTGAGTTGAAGCAAAACTTTAGGCGATGCTCGGTTTGAAAAATGATTTTAGGCTTTCATTGATCTGTTTGAGTTTCGCGCTTACCACAAATAAAATATATCCCTAGTTAGCCTTTTTGAGCCTATAGAATTTTATTTGGCATCCACATTACAAGTCTATATCCTTTTTTTTTTCTTAATTGGTATTATTTTTATTCTTTTACCTCTTAAACCACTTAAGTATATAATAAGCGCTCGAAGAAATAAGGAGGGAGTGCGGGTGGCTTTTTAGTTGAACTAATTGATGTGCCAGAGATTTTCGGTACATTTTGATACTAATTGCTTAGATTTTAACTTGTTTTAAAAGCAATTTCCCTAGGTACTTATGTAGTTTTAGTATTTTTGCAGTGTATGAGGTGTAAAGACCTAAGAACATGGAAAAGAGTTCAAAAAGCCACAAAAAGACAAGAAAAGAGCAAAAAAACATCGCAGATGTGGATATGCTATCGCAAATACCACATGCGAGCCGCATACTTCACACCAAGATCGCAGATCAAGACAGACTTCTGAGCAAAGTTCAACGTCAAAAATGCATTCTCATCTGCGAGTCGCATATTGCACATAGAGATCGCAGACCAAAAACCTGGGCGAAGTTCAATGTCAAAAATGCAGTCTTTTCTGCGATCGCATAACGAGTTTGCGAGCCACAGAAGTAACCGCAAACCAAACATGAAGTCTACTGAAGGAAGAAAATGCGATGCAAGATGCGGTCGCATTTCTACAATGCGAACCGCAAACCATGAATACGGTAAAGGCAAAACTAGGGTTACAATGTGCAATAGACATGTCAACAATGCGGACCACATATCTGTTATGCGACAGAAATGCGGTCGCATACTCAACATCAGGGCAGATTGGTCCGATATTTTGTCTCGATTTTTGGGCCTCTATAAATAGGTCTATTAGGGTTTTTGTGGGGGCCATTTTGTCGGACTTTGAAGCTACAATACAAGGCATTAATATTCCTTTCTTTTGGATGCTTTTGGGTCAAGAATCTTTCACTTTGTAAGCTTTATGACATTTAGTATTCTCTTGTTTTCAGATTTTAGTATGAGTAGCTAATTTTAAATACTAAGGTTGTGGACCCTAAATGGGTGTTATGTTAATGGGTGTTTAACATTGAATATATATATAACAGTTGGTTGATATTTATTTACTTTTCATTCTTCATTTATAGTTGGTGGTTGCAAACATTAACAAGCGCCGTTAAATTCTATATTTGCTTGGGAAAGTAGGGTAGAATTTGGTAGAAGTAAATATCAAAGACTCAAGGCTTTAAACCTTGTTTAATAAAATCGCTTAGGAATAAGTGGTTTTTATTTGGCATAAATTGATTGTTCTTAGTTGCAACTCTTTTATATTTGGAAAAATCATAAAGAGGACATATTACATAACTATTGGAAAATATTGGGTAGTCACTTAGACATCATTTGCATATCAAAAAGAGTCTTCCGTTAGGAATATATCATATTGACACCGATAGCATCACACTTCATTAATGGGGACACAACCTTGGTTTCTTTAATCAAATTATTTACATTCTCAACATTTCAATTAGCCTTTATCTAAAACCAAACTCAGTTCATACTCTTGTTACGGTTAACAAGGTAGAATTACGACTGTAGTCGAGTAACACACACAAGTAACTTTTTCACACCTATTCCTTGTGGGATTAGACCCCAACCTTGTTGGTTTATTATATTTGATATCGACCGCTTTACACTACTAATTAAAGTGTAATTTGAGCGTATCAAATTTTGGCGCCATTGCCGGGGAATACAGTTTTGAAATTACTAATTAGTGTGTGCTTTACTGTACGTCTTATTCTACTCTATCACTCTTTGCTTGTTTTGCTTGGTATTGATAGGAAAACATGTCAGAATATGGTGAAGACGTGGAGGCAGAAATGGAAGAAAATGCTTTTGCGGATATCGAGAAGTACATTGAGGATACAAATGCCATTGTATCTACTGCTATTGGCGCTGCAACTTTCAAGGTGGAACACGGTTTAATCCTTATGCTCAAAGAGGAGGGGTTTTTCAGGAATTCCACTGATGATGATCCAACACAACATCTTAGAAACTTCTTGGGTGTGTGTGCAATGCATAAGTAGAACAATGTCTCTAATGATGCCCTAAGGTTGAGATGCTTCAAGTACTCTCTAGCTGGGGACGCAAGGAAATACCTTCGGAATCTTCCTCCAAACTCCATTCATTCCTGGCCCGAACTTGTCCGAGCCTTCTTGTCTAAATGGTTCCCACAAAGTAAGAAGTCTGAGCTCCGGGATAAAATTTTCTTTTTCAAGCAATTACCGGGAGAACAACTACATGAGGCATGGGATCGTTTCAAATTATATTTGGTGAGGTCTCCCAACCATAGTTTCCCGGATTCTATTTTGTTGGAGAAATTCTATATGGGCTTGGATCCGATGAACCAATCTATAGCCAAGAATGCAGCTACCGGATCTTTCATGGACAAATCATTCGCAAGGGTGACACAAATACTTGACAAAATGGCAAAGCATAATCAAGCATGGCATTCTGAGGACACCACAAGGTGGAATTACATATGGCTCTCCTTCTTTGAGAAACATGATCAAGGAAAATCAAGAGAGAGATCAAGAGATTGCAGTGCTTGCTACAAACGTTAATGTGTTGACAAAGATGTTCACCGAAAGACAAAAGAAGAAAGTAAATGTGGTTGAGAATGTGCAACCCGTACCAAATGAAGATTTTGAGGAAGAAAATTACGTCAACAACTCTCAAGGAGGGTATCAAAGGCAACATTACCAAGGTCAAGGACCACAAAATCAATGGAGACCAAACCCGCAAGGGCAAGGCCACCAACAATGGCGAAATGACCAAGGTGGCTCAAACCAAGGAAATTGGAACAACAACAACAACTTCTCAAATCGGAGTTCAAATCCCTATGTTGCCCCAAAGGGTCAATACTCAAATCAAGGTTCCTCAAGTGAGTCTAAGTTGGATATGCTTGAAAGGATATTGCAAAATCAAGAAAAATCTGACAATTCCATGAGGACCATGACCGAGCTTGTTGGCTCTGATACTGCATCCATTCAAAAATTGGAGATGCAAATGAGAGATCTCTCTAGGGAGCAAAATCCAAAGCAAAAGGGAATACTCCCTAGTGACACAATTGCGAACCCAAAGGGTAGTGGGAGTGGCCCAACTTCTCATGTCATGGCAATTATTACTAGGAGTGAGAAGGTACTACAAGGAGAGGTTGAACAAGTTGTTGAGGTAGAAGAATTCGAGAAAGGGGTTGAGGTTGAAGAGCCAAGTGTTGTCGAAATTGAGAAAATTCCGGAAGATGTGCAAGTGCAAGAAGAGAACCGAGAAGTGGTAAAGGAAAAGGCAAAAGAGACACAAAACATTCTTCCGCCTATTACTAAACCTCCTCCTCGTTTTCCTCAAAGACTTGTAAGAAGGGTTGATGATAGCAAGCTTGAGAAGTTTTATGAAATTCTAAAGCAATTATCGATAAACATCCCGTTCTTGGAAGCTTTTCAAGATGTGCCAGGTTTTGCCAAATATTAAAGATTTGATCACCAAGAAGAGGACCACCAAGAATGAGGTGTTTAACATGACTCACCGGGTTAGTTCCATCATTCCCACAACATCCGTTCAAAAGAAAGAAGACTCGGGAGCCTTTACTATTCCATGCACTATCAGGGCGCGTGATTTTGCAAGGGCTCTTTGTGATAATGGGGCCAGCATTAACTTAATGCCGCTTGCCATTTACAAATAAGCAGGATTAGGAATGCCAAGGCCAACAAGTATGAGATTGCAAATGGCCAATCATTCCATCAAGAGACCGGTAAGAATTGTTGATGACGTGATTGTTAAAGTGGGAGAGTTTCATTTACCCGCCGATTTTGTAATCCTTGATTGTGCGGTTGACAAAGAAATCCCTATTATCTTGGGGAGACCATTCCTAGCCACGGGAAGAGCACTCATGGATTCGGAACATAATGAAATCAAATTTCGTGTGAATGATGAAGAGGTCACATTCCAAGCAAGCAAGGGTACGAAGCTACCGCATGAGTATGAAAGCATTTCGGTGATTGATATTGTTGATGAGGTGGAAGATGTGGTTGAAATGCAAATGGAAGAACTATGCCTCGGTGAAGCATTGGCGGCTATTTTGGTGAACTTTGATGGTGAGGATATGGAGGGTTTTATGGAGTCGGTAAATGCATTGGAGGAGCGTGGTTCTTACACTTATGCTCCGGCAAAGCTCTGTCTCGACTTGGAGAATAGATCCACTCCTCCCGCAAAGCCATTTATTATTGAGCCACCACAACTAGAGCTCAAACCACTTCCTCTGCACTTGAGGTATAAATTTCTTGGCTCAAATGATACTTTACCAGTAATTTTTTCTTCTTTTTTAAATGATGTGCAGGTGGAACAATTGTTGAAAGTCTTGAAGGAGCATAGGCAATCCATTGGATGGACAATTGCGGACATTCGTGGGATCCCCGTGGGAATTTGTGAGCATAAAATCCAATTGGAAAGTGGGACCAAACCGAGTGTGGAACATCAACGACAGTTGAACCCGTCAATGCAAGATATGGTAAAGAAAGAAATCATCAAATGGTTGGATGCTGGGGTAGTCTACCCCATTGCTGATAGTTCTTGGGTGAGCCCGGTGCAATGCGTGTCGAAAAAGGGAGGCATGACCGTAATTGAAAATGAGAAAAATGAGCTTATCCCAACAAGAACAGTGACCGGCTGGAGGGTATGGATTATCGAAAACTCAATAGTGCCACATGCAAGGACCATTTCCATATGCCTTTTATTGATCAAATGCTTGATCAGCTAGCGTTAAGGTCATTCTATTATTTTCTTGATGGATATTCCGGCTACAATCAAATAAACATATATTGGAGGATCAAGAGAAGACGACATTCACTTGTCCCTATGGAACGTTTGCTTTCAGCGGGATGCCATTCAGTTCATGCAACGCTCCTGCTACTTTTCAAAGATGCATGATGTCCATCTTCTCCTACATGGTAGAGGACTTTTTAGAAGTCTTCATGGATGATTTCTCGGTGGTAGGTGAGTCTTTTGAGCATTGTCTTAACAATCTTAGACAAGTGCTCAAGAGATGTGAAGAGACCAACCTTGTGCTCAATTGGGAGAAATGTCACTTCATGGTGGATGAAAGCATTGTGTTGGGGCATAAAATTTCAAAGCATGGCATAGAGGTTGACCGGCAAAGATAGAGATTATTTCTAAGCTTCCTCCACCTACTTCCGTTAAGGGTGTTCGAAGTTTCTTAGGGCATGCCGGTTTCTATAGGCGCTTCATCAAGTATTTCTCCAAGATTGCAAATCCTATGTGCAAACTCCTTGAGAAGGATGCTAAATTTGTGTTTGATGAGAAATGCCTCAAAGCCTTTGAGGAATTGAAGCAAAGGCTCACCACGACACCTATCATTGTCACACCCGATTGGTCCCTTCCTTTCGAGCTCATGTGTGACGCCAGTGGTGTAGCAATTGGGGAAATGCTTGGCCAACGTCAAAACAAGGTTCGTCACCCGATCTACTATGCGAGTAAAACACTCAATGGGGCACAAATGAATTACACGGTGACTGAGCAAGAACTTCTGGCCATTGTCTATGCCTTTGAGAAGTTCCTGGCTTATTTGTTGGGATCCAAGGTGATATTGTACACAGATCATGCGGCTCTTCGCTATCTTATGGTAAAGAAGGGTGCAAAGCCTCGGTTGATTCGATGGGTCTTGTTGCTGCAAGAGTTCGACTTTGAAGTCAAGGATCACAAGGGAACTCAAAATCAAGTGGCGGATCATTTGTCAAGGGTTGAAGAAGCAGGGACACCAAAGGGAGATCTTGAAATTAATGATGCATTCCCGGATGAACACATATTGGCACTATCTAGCACTTTTGCTCCTTGGTATGCCGATATTGATAACTATTTAGTTAGTGACCTTATTCCAGACGGATTGAAATCCTATCAAAAGAAGAAGTTTTTGAGAGACTGCCGGAACTACAATTGGGAGGAGCCTTTCTTGTTCCGTGTTTGTGCGGACAATATTATTAGAAGGTATGGTCCGGAAGAAGAGGTTATGCCAATTCTAAAGGCATGCGACGACTCACCGGTTGGGGGTCATCATGGAGGAAATCGAACGGCGGCGAAGGTTCTTGAATGTGGTTACTATTGGCCTTTAATCTATCATGATGCCAATCAAATGGTCAAGGCTTGTGACCAATGTCAAAGACAAGGTCCAATCTCCAAGAGGCATGAAACGCCAATGCACTTTGTGATGGAGATAGAAATCTTCGACGTGTGGGGAATTGATTTCATGGGTCCTTTTGTAAGCTCATGCGGGATGAAATACATTTTGGTGGCTGTGGACTACGTGTCCACATGGGTTTGAAGCGATCGCTTTACAAAACAACGAGGCACGCAGTGTGACCACATTCTTGAAGAAAAACATTTTCACTCGGTTTGGCACTCCTAGAGCCATTCTTAGTGATGGGGGGTCTCATTTCTGTAACAAGGCCTTCAAGGTTCTACTTGAAAAATATGGCGTCAAGCACAAGGTAGCCACACCTTATCATCCGCAATCAAGTTGCAAAGTTGAGGTTTCCAACCGGGAGATCAAGAGCATTCTAGCAAAGACTGTTAATGCAAACAGGACTGACTGGTCAAGGAAGCTAGATGACGCATTATGGGCGTACCGCACGGCATACAAGACTCCTATTGGTACTTCTCCTTATCGGTTAGTTTTTGGAAAAGCTTGCCATCTGCCCATGGAATTGGAGCACAAGGCTATGTGGGCATTGAAAAGGTTGAGCTTGGACTGGGATGAAGCTGCAACTTTGAGGTTAACACAACTTAATGAAATGGAGGAATTTCGTTTCCATTCTTATGAAAGTGCAGCTGTGTACAAAGAGAGGATGAACTTCGTCCATGACAAGAAGATCTTGAAAAGAGAGTTCAAGTCGGGTGACTTGGTATTGCTCTTTCACTCCAGACTCAAGTTATTTCCGGGCAAGCTCAAATCGGAATGGTCTGGTCCATCCAAAGTAGTCGATGTATCTCCTTTTGGAGCTGTGGAACTAGAATCGAAAGATGGGCTCCGGACTTTCAAAGTAAATGGCGAAAGAGTCAAACACTACTTGGGCACAGATGGCGAAAAGTATTTGGTGGAGCAGCTGGCTCTCAAAGATGGTCTGTGCCCGACTATTGAGTGACTTGAAATGAGTCTCAACTCGTCGTGCCGCGACGTTAAATCAAGCGCTTCATGGGAGGCAACCCATGTGTGGTAAAATTTATTTTTGTTTTTGTTCATTAAATTTATAGATTTACTTGAGCAAATTGAAGAGTGTGTTATAGTGCAGGGGATTCAAAAGACCACAATACTGGGAAGGAATGCATAAAAAAGGAAGAAAAACCACTACGTGAAGTTTGCTGCACAGATGCGGTCGCATTTTTACTATGCGAACCGCATTTAAGTCGCAAAATGAAGTAGTAAGTTTGGCTAAAATTTTTGACCAAAATGTGACAAGGTAATTCACTTTGCGAACCGCATTTATATTATGCGATCGCATTGTGCTTCGCATTGTTACCCCTTCAGCAGAACCCACCGCGTAACAAGTATGCGGTCGCATAGTGTGTTATGCGGTGACTTTCCCATTGCAAAGCGCCATTTGCAATCACATAATTAATATTTGAACTGCAAAGGCACCGCAAACTAAAACAGAACACCCAGGTAAAACCTTGCTATCTGTGGTTGTTTTGCGATCGCAGTTCCCACTTTGCGGTGGGTTTTGCGATCGCATTTTGTTATTTTGTTTTATGTGTGTGCAAGTACATTCTGCAATGGTTATGCAGCTCGCATAATGGTTATGCAATAGCATAATCCATCACAGACTGAGGTCCAGTACTGCACAGTCAAGATTGGGACAAGTTTGCGGTCCGCATAGTGGTAATGCAACCGCAAACCATGTCGCATTTGTTTGCTTTTTCTTTGATTCCTTCTGTTTTCTTTTTCACTGTTGCCTAAAATGTCGCTCACATTTCACCATTTTACAAATATGGCTCCCCAAAAGCATGCAGCCAAGAAAAGGGCACCTCATGGTCGTCACACATCACAGGCAAAACGTTTACGAATGGAATCCAATGTGCCAAGCACCTCCCAGTTTGATGAGGAGGAACTCTTGCCCTCAGTCAATCTACAGGCCGAGGCTAGAAGAAAACACGGAGATGACTTTCACCTCCGATTTGAGGTTGAAGGCTCCAGGGAACTATACAGAGAAGGACTCCCCAAAAGAAAATCCTGGGTGAGAAGCAGTTAAGCTTTCACAGGCTTCAAGAACAGTACCCCCACATCATCGACTATATAAAAGAAAGAAAATAGGAGTGCTTTACTGAGGCCCCTACAGAGTATAATGAGTCCATGGTCCGTGAATTCTATGCATCTTATGGAGCCTCCAGGATAGGGCATCACAAATGCAACAGAATTTTTACTGGCACCGTACTTGTTCGGGGAAGATTCTGTTGTGCAACAGTGAGCAGATTAATGAGGTATATTTCCCCGACTGGCAAACAGGCACAGGTGAGTACGACGCCAAGTATGCAAATAGGGAAAATGAGCGTGGGTGGATTGCATCGGTGATAGCAAAGGGTACCCCTGCTTGGATCAATCCTGGGAATAAGATATACAAGGAGGATCTCACCAGGTAGGGTCGATTCTAGCTTAGCTTTGTTACCTCCCGCTTGATACCGTCCCGTAACGAGACTGATATAGGCATTGAGAAAGCTCTCCTCATTGCATGTATCATGGCCGGCATCAAGATTGATGTGGGAACTCAGATCTTCCAAGAGATCGGTATCCGGGCAACGCAGCGTGCTACCTCGCTTCCATTTCCGTGCTTGATCACAGCCCTCTGTAAAGCTATGAAAGTTCCTCTCATGCAACACTCTGAAAAGACCGGGAAGGAAACGAGGGACATAGACATCACGCGTATTAGTGATGCTGCTGCCCCACCAGAGACTCCAATTCAGGATCTTGACTCCCAGACTCATGTGCCTCCTCAGGTTCCAGAGGCATCTACTTCTGCTTCAGAGCCTGCCTCTCAGTCCACCACTGGTCAGCCTTTGTCTGCACTGCCAGCCCTCTCGAGGCTTGGTCTCATTGCCAAGCCTTGACTCCTATATAAACTTCAATGACAGCTCTCCAACAACAACAAACACTGTATGGGGATCGCTTGCACCAGCTTGAGTTAAGGGTTTAAAAGATAGAGCACGGTGAAGTTAGGGGTTTGCCTCAGCCACGGGAGGAGGTTGCTTCTATGAAGACAGAGCTCTACAAGATGCAAAATTTGGAGTTCGACCTATCATTCCTCTTGCCCAAGGATGGTGAGCAGGGAACAGACACAGCTGCACCAGACTTGGGCCTTGATTTCACGACTCTGATGGCAGACATTGCACCTCAGACTGTCAGGATGTCCCAAACTCCAGCTCATCCTGTACGTGTTGATATTCATGACGAGGAGACTTCCGGACATTCTTTAGAGTCCGAGGCCGAGGAGGAAGATGAGGAGGATTCATGGTCCTCGGAGGATGATGGCCCTTAAGAGAAGAGCAAGCAGATTGCTGCTCCTACAGTGGAGGATGAGGAGAAAGCAAACATTTAGAGGGCGATAGAACATTCGCTAGCAGATTTGGCCGCCCCTGCAGACCCATCGGCCACTCAGCCATCAGCGGGCGAGGCTAGCAGCTCACATGCCCTAGCTCTAGTTCCCGACCAGTCAGAGATCCCTCCTCAAGCATTAGAAGGTCAGCCGGCTACGGATTCCCATAGCGGTTAGTGCACCCCAGGGAGGCCCTTCAGCTCTACTTTATGTTCTTATGCATTGGGCACAATGCATGCTTTTGGTTGGGGGTGGTTGCCTTGTCTGTACTTTTGTGACATTGGTAATTGTAGTATATATTAGTGCTTTGTGATTTCTGTACATAAGTTTTCTTTAAAAACTAGTAGATAGTTTTCCATCTTTAGTAATTAGAAATAAATTCCCCTTGTTTTTTCTTTGCTGGGTTCTTTTTCGAGGGTGTAATAGTAGAACCGGGACAGTAGAATGAAACATGTCGATCGGGCTGGTGTAATTGTCTAGTCTCAAGCATGTGTGTCTGTACATAGCCTATACCCTTTCAAAAGATCAACTGTGTGAACTTGTGCCTCGCTCTGCGACTCTACATCTACCTAGAGTTATGTATGTATATATGATGAAAGCTTTGAGTTGCAAAATGTTGACTCCAAGGCTTTAAACTATTTGAACCAAACAGTTTGTGTGCCATGTATGTGAGTTCTTTGTCTAGATAAGTCTTGTCTTTGCTTTTGCCATCTAGAACTTACCCAGTTGGTTTTTCGATGCTTATAATAATTACACTTAGTTGGAGGGATGATCTTAAGCATTCTTTGTTTTATTTGCGAAACCTCTTTAGCCTTTCAAGCCTACCATTGCATAAATAATATCACTAGTACCCTATTCGAGCCTTTAACCTTTTCTTGGCCACCTCACTACAAACCTTTCCCTCTTGTTAAATAATTACCACTTTTGAAGCCGTTCCTCCTTGAACATTGAGAATTAGGCTAAAAGCCTAAGTTGGGGGTGTGGTGTCGAAGTGGAAATGGGTAATGTTGTACATCGAGTGTAGGAGATGTACCTCAAAGTGCTCATATGAAATTATGCAAGCTCCAAAATTAAAAAAAAATAAAAAAAATAAAATAAAAGAAGAAGAAAAATAAATATATGTGTGTATATATATAATTATGGAGCCTTGAAGAAAATTAGAGAGGTATTTAAGGTGGTTCCACATGGGGAACTAGGCGATAATCATTTAGAACAAGTAAAGGTCTCGTTCATACAATAAGTCATCAAATAGAATCACACACACACGACACCTCGTGCCCACATTATAAATCATCCTTGCACGGCAAAGAGCCCGTGCCACAATATAAGTCTCACTCGCATGGCAAAGACCTCGTTCATCAATATAAGTCACACTCGCATGACAAAGACCTCGTGCCACAACATATACCACAACTGCATGGCAAAGACCTCGCATCAATTACCAATAACTCGTTCGAGAGAAAATTATCAAGAATGAAATAAAGTAATGCATTATAGCAACTTCCTTTAATTTTAATCTGTTATGTTACCAATGACTCAACTAAATATGAGGTAATAATTCTAGGAAGATAGATCAGTCTTGGTAGCCAAATCATCAAGTAATGACATAGACACAGAGTAGCACATTGGGCACAACACAACAAAATCATGTAATCTGAATGACACACACAAGGAAGTCATAACCACAAGCAAGAATATCGTGTTTTCATCAACGCACGCCCCAGGTCATTACATATCATCCCCACATAGCCACCTTTATCCTTCCGCCACACGCGTTTAAATAATTATCCCACCTTGTCTCGCCACACATGCAAGCCTGATAGAACCTGCCTTATCACGTCACATGTGCAATTTCAATAATAATAACAGCACGATAGGAACCTCATGCCAACACCCAAACAATCCGGCCAACAAGTCCACTACAGCTATAATCATAACAACATAATATACTAACAATTGTCACCAAGGAATAAATTCACAATCTGCCAACACAGTGCACGAGGACAGTTCAATAAAAAAAATGCGGACGGGTGTACAACATGTACGCATGAAAGCTAAGTCATATTAGCAACAAATCTCATAAATGCCCAACTTGGTCAATAAAGGAATTAAAATTCTAAAACATAATCACTCGCATGGAACATAAACTGAAGTAAAACAAATAAGGTGAAATCACGTAAAGCCGAGATCTCTCAAAAAAATTAGAGCGTTAAAAGCAATCTCTGGTCAAGTCCTGTCATAAATCACATATATGACCGTGTACACACTCATTACCTCGTAAACATGTCGTTAACAGATATCACAAATTAGAGATTGAGCCAAATCCTAAGAGGTAATTACCCAACATATGTTTAGGCAAGATACTTAGCTCAATAACAACCACAATAAAAACCCAGTAGAATCCTAATAGTGGGATCTGGGGAGGGTAGAGTGTAACAGACCTTACCCCTACACTGGAGGGGTAGAGAGGCAGGATACTTAGCTCAAACAAGCTAAATCAATACTCTAAAAAGCCTTTCCCGTGAGAAATAACCTCTAGACAGCTCAAATCTAACTAAAACAACTTAATAATATCAATTAAATCTGTAGGAATCAAGCCAAAACGTTATAGCTACTATCATGGTTCAATTTTGCAAAGTCAACCCAAAAAGTCAACACCGGAATCGCACCCCAAAATTCGACAAAACTCATAAATTCTAAACACCCATTCAAATATGAGTCCAACCATATAATTTCATTCAATTCCGACCTTCAATCGACCTTCAAATTATCAAATTTCATTTAGAAACATTTTTACTAATGTCACGACCCAATTCTCACTATATGTCGTAATGGTGCGCGATGTTGCAGCTAGGCAAGCCAATGTTGAACTGTCTACATAATTGTTCATTTTAATGTTTTTAAAACCATTGGTATTATTTAATAAGAGAATGTAATAACTTAAAGCATGAAGTAAACGAATGAGTGAAGTAGTGAATTTAATAATCAAAACCATAGAATAAATACTAGAATCTCCCAAAACTCGATTTCACAAGTGCATGAGTCAACTAGTAGACTATAAAAAACCTCCTATGCTATCGTCTGGAGTAAGATAGACAGAAAAATAAATACAACAAGTAGAGACTCTGGCTCTAAACAAATGGCATAGAGAGCAGCTCACCACTAATTCTCCGGATAGGGGGGTTACCCGCCTGAATGGACGCCAGATGCACCTGCCTCAGATCCTGCACGATTAGTACAGAAGTGTAGCGTGAGTATATAAACAACATGTACCCAGTGTCTAGTCTGACGTCGAAGAAGAAGTGACGAGGGGTTGACATCGACACTTACTAAGGGTCTTAAATAAAGTACAGAAATTATAAATAGGCATGGAATACATTAGTAATAACAAATTATTAAAGAATAAATAAGTAGTTCTTTAACTAAATACCAATTAGAGTCTCAAACTATCACATACTAATTTCTACAAAAAAAAAAGCCATCAAGTAATTATAAATTCTCAATTCATGGAAGAAATATCAAGTATAATCAGACTCCGAGCGATATCAGGCACGATTTATGCCGAAGTCATACGGCCTGATCCAAGATAGTGTGTACACTGCCGAGGGTCGACCGGCGCGAACCATAGATGCATCTATTATATTGCCGAGACGTTCGACAATATAGGGTTAACTCTTTGAAGACAGAGATTGGGCTATTTTGCGACCGCACTTACTTTAAGGAAATGACTACTGTAGTAGCTGCTGTCAAAAGTTGACCTAAAAATGTGAAACTCGCTATTTATACATGGCTAAAATTTTGGACAAAAATGCCCTTCAGGAGGTTCTGCGGCCGCACAATTCTATGTGCGGTCCACACTTTTCTTCAACTTGTCAGGATTGGAAGTTCTATGGCTGCATAATTCAAATCTACGGCCGCGCTGCACTCTTTATGTGGTTCGCAGATTTTTAACTGCGCCACATCTTGCAGTTTTGCTGTTTGCAGATTTGTAACTGCGGACGCATAGCTCTTCTTCTGCAGCCGCACAATTCTTGTGCAATCTGCACTTCAGGGAGACTTGGAATGCGTATTCTCTGAACCTTGGTCCTGGCCCAGCTTTTGCAGCCGCACAATTCATGTGCAAACCGCAATTTACACCAAACTCTGGTGGCGTTTCCTTTATAACCTGCAGACGCAGATGGTATTCTTTGGTCTGCACTTCTAAACTTTTGTGCTTTTTATGTCTTTGAGTTCAGATTACTCTTTCCTTAGTTGGATTTCATCTCAGGAGTTCATCTTCCAATAATCCTGCAATTAAGCACATTTCATCAGTTTTCGGGAACATAATTAAACGCTTTTGGACTAAAACAAAAGCTAAAAGGTGCTAATAAGTAGTCAAAATCCCCACTTGTCATGTATCATCAGCTGAAGATACGGACTACATATATTTGGAAGACGGTTTTCAGGACCCACTATTATCACTATGAGTTCTTGGTGATGTCTTTTGGGCTAATCCATGCCCTAGCAGCCTTTATGCACTTGATGAACAGAGTGTTTTAGTCGTATCTTGATTCCTTCATCCTCGTGTTCATTGATGATATATTGTTGTCTTCTCGTAGTCGAGAGGATCATTAGTGACACTTGAGAATCGTGCGCCAAACGTTGAGGGAGAAGAAGCTATATGCTAAATTCTGCAAGTGTGAGTTTTGGCTTCATTTAGTGGAATTCTTGGGCCACCCGGTGTCAAGTGAGGAGATTAAGATATATCAGAAGAATATTGAGGCAGTTTAGAGTTTTCCCCGACCTTCTACCGCAATTGAGATTAAGAGTTTTCTTGGGTTGGCTGGGTACTATAGTCATTTTGTTTAGGGGTTTTCATCTATAGTAGGACCTTTAACTGGATTGACTCAGAAGGGTGCTCCATTTTGGTGGTCTGATGGGTGTGAGGAGAGCTTTTAGAAGCTCAAGACTGCCTTGACCACAGCTCCAATTCTAATTTTTCCTTCAGCATCAGGTTCTTATACATTCCACTGTAATGCTTCATAGATTGGCATTGGGTGCGTGTTGATACAAGAGGGGAGAGTGATTGCTTATGCTTCGCGTCAAATGAAGCCTCATGAAAAGAACTCTCAGTGCACGATATGGAGTTGGACGCCATTATTTATGCGTTCAGGATTTGGAGGCACTACCTTTACAGCGTGCTGTGTGAGGTGTTCATGGATCACATGAGTCTACAACACTTATTCAAGCAAAATAATCAGAACTTGAGGCAATGGATGTGGTTGGAGCTACTAAAAGACTATGATATCACCATTCTTTATCATGTAGGAAAGGCCGATGTGGTGGTCGATGCATATAGAGGAAGGCTTAGAGCATGAGGAGTCTTGCTTTTATCCTAGTTGGGTAGAGACAATTAGCTTTGGATGTTCAGACTTTAGCTAACTGATTTGTGAGGTTATATGTTTTGTAGCCTAGACGGGTTCTTGATTGCGTGGTTTCACATTCTTCTTTGTTTGATCACATCAAGGCGTAAAAGTATGACGAACCTCATTTGTTTGTCCTTAAGGATACAATGCAACACGATGATGCTAATGAGGTTACTATTGGGGATGATGGGGTGTTGAGGCTGCATGGTCGGATCTGTGCTCCACATGTGGATGGATTGTGTCAGTTGATTCTGGAAGAGGCCCATAATTTGCGGTATTCAATTCATTCGAGTTCCGCGAAGATGTACCAAGATTTGAGGCAGCACTACTGGTGGAGAATAATGAAGAAATATATTATGAAGTATGTGTCTCGGTGTTTGAACTGTCACTAGGTTAAGTACGAGCATCAGACACTGGCTGATTTGCTTTAGAGCCTTGATATTCCGGAGTGGAATTAGGAGCGTATCGCTATGGATTTTGTAGTTGGACATCCACGGACCTTGAAGAGATTCGACATTGTGTGGGTTATTGTAAAAACTGACTAAGTATGCACAATTCATTCCCGTCATGACTACCTACTCTTCAGAGCAGTTGGCTCAAATTTATCATTGTGAGATTATTCGCCTTCACGGTGTGCCGGTGTCTATTATCTTCGAATAGGGCCCGCAGTTCGCATCATATTTTTGGAAAGTCGTGCAGCGTGAGTTGGGCATGCAAGTCGAGCTGAGTACGACACTTCATCCCCAGATAGACTGACAGTCTGAGAAACACTATTAAGATTTTGGAGGACATGTTACATGCTTGTGTCATTGATATCAGAGGATCATGGGATCAATTTCTACAGATAGCAAAGTTTTCCTATAACAACAACTATCAATTGAGCATCCAGATGGCTCCTTATGTGGCCTTATATGGGAGGCGATGATGTTCTTCTATTAGTTGGTTTGAGCCTAGGGAGGCTAGGTTGTTGGGCACTAATTTGGTTCGTAATGCATTAGAGAATGTGAAGTTGATACGGGAGTGATTTCATGCAACATTATCCGGCAAAAAAGTTTTGCTGATAGGAGGGCTCGTGATGTGGCATTCATCATGGGTGAGATAGTTTTACTCATAGAAGGGAAAGCTGAGCTCTCGGCATATTGGTCTTTTTGAGATTCTTGAGGGAGTGGGTGAGGGCGTACAGACTTGAATTGCCACCCGGCTTATCGGGAGTTCACCCGTTGTTCCATGTTTTCATACCCTATAAGTATTATAGTGAATCATCACATGTGTTAGATTTCAGCTCAGTGCAATTGGACAAGGATTTGACCTATGTTGAGGAGTCGGTGGCTATTTTTGACGGCAGGTACGCAAGTTAAGGTAAAAGAACATTGCATCAGTGGAGAGGTCAACTGTTCGAATAGGCAACTTGGGAGACCGAGCATGATATGCGGAACATTTATCCTCATATTTTCGGCACTTTAAGTATGTCTCTATACTTGTTTGAGGATGAACGTTTGTTTAAAAAGGGGAGAACATAACCACTCGGCCGGTCGTTTTGAGTCTTTTAGCCCCATTTTCCATCTTTGGTGCTTTAGATATGCGTGTTTGTGATTATGTACCTTGTCGGGGTGGTTGGTTTTGTTTTGGGATATTTTTGGATTGATTTGGGATACTTAGTCCCAAGGTTGAAGAAGTTGTAAGAGTTGACTGTAGTTTGACTTTTGTGTAGATGACCGCAGAGTGGTATTTTGATTGTTCCAATAGCTTGATATGGTGATCTTGGACTCAGGTGTATGTCCGGATTTGGATTTGGAGATTCCTAGGTTGTTTTGGCTTGAATTGGCAAAAGTTGAAAAGTTAAAGGTTTGGAGGTGGATAGATTTGACCGAGAGCTAACCTTGTTAATACCGCATTTGGATTACAATTCCGAAAGTTGGAATGGGTCTGTTATGTCATTTAACACTTGCATCCAAAATTTGAGATCATTCTGAGATGATTTGATATGGTTTTGTGCAAGTTTTGGAAGTTGAAAGTTCATTAGTGTCCTTAGGCTTGAATTTTAGGGGTGCAATTCATAGTTTTAACGTTGTTTGGTGTGATTTGAGGGCTCGAGTAGGTCCGTATTACCTTTTGAGATTGGTTAGTATGATTGGACGGGGTCCCGCGGGCAAGATTGATTTTGGACCATTTGAAGACTTTGTTGCATTGATGAAGTTTGCTAGGACTAGTGTTTCGCATCTGCAGATCCCAGATGCGAGTGCATAGGTTCAGACCAGGAGTGGTAGAAACAATATATGGCTGGTGGTGCTGTGGGTCGCGGATTCGAAAGGCCCAGCGCAGAAGCGAGGCTGCACCAGCGATTTGTTACTACGAAAAGGTGTGTTGGCATTAACCATAGAAATGGGAGGACGAGACTATATTGGAACTTGCAGATGCAAGCTTTTGATTGCAAATGCGGTACCGTTGGTGCGATTATATGGACCGCAGATGCAAAATCAGTGGCAGACTTTATATTTCGAATGGTTTGGTCATTTTTCATTATTTGGACTTGTGGAGCTTGGTTGGAAGCAAATTTTGAAGGGTTTTTCGTCACAATTGATGGGGTAAGTGATCCTTACATGATTTTAGTGTTAGATATTGATTACCTATTGATTATTACATCTAATTTACAAGAATTAATGGTGGGACTGGGGGGTTTTGGACTATGATTTTGGATAGTGAAATTTGATGATTTGAGAGTCTATTTGAGATTGGAATTGAATGAAACACATATATTTAGACTCGTATTGGAATGAGTCTTCGGACTTTTACGGTTTTGTAGGGTTCTGGGGTGCGAGCCCGGGGTTGACATTTTGGGTTGACTTTGCATTATGGATCCAAGATCTTAGCTTTATTATTTGGGCTTGTTTTTTATGGCTTATGTTGATATATTAACTTAATATGGCTAGATTCGAGCCGTTTAGAGGTTGATTCATGCAGGAAGGAACTTTTAGAGTACTGGTTTGGCTTATTTTAGGTATCTTTCCTAACCTTGTATGGGGAAATACCCCTTAGGTTCTAGCCCTGATTGTTGATTTCTATGATGTAAAAAGTAGCGTGAACATGAGTTAATGAGCATGTATACGGATACTACGTGTGATTATTGCCGGAATAGGTCGTAGACTAATATGCCTCAATGTGATAATGAACTTTATATGAATCTTGCTAAGAAGATCATGATCATTTCATTGAATTAGCCATAGTCATCCTTTATTTATTGAACACACCTCCGCTTTTACGATTATTTGCTAGGTCCCGTGCACTATAGTTGCAAGTTGTGAGCTTATCCTTTGATGAAACTTTGGTACTATTATTGTGATATTGTGGCACTTGGTATTATTATGTTATGGTACTGTGGCACTAGTGGACATGTTGAGTGGATTGATTAGCGGTGTCAACACGAGGTTTTCTCCGTGCGATTTTGTCTATTGTTGTGTGCGTGGGGGGAAATAAAGGTGGTGTTATCCCGAGATGCCCACGTGGCGAAATAAGGGTGGATATATGCACATGTGAAAAAATAAGGGAGGCATTTCATTGTTATGTGCACATTCGGCGGTATAAGGGCGGTATTGTTGATGATCTTATGTAATATTTGGGGTTTCCTTGTTGTTATTGTTATTGTATTGCTTCGGGGTTGATATTTTATTACATAATTATTTCACTTATATTTTGGTTATGAGTTTTCTTTGATATATTCATTGCACAAGTTATTTGTTTGGTGAGTATCAACGTCTTAAACTTTGTCACTAATCCACTGAGGTTAATCTTGATACATGATGGGCACTGATTGTAGTATACTCATATTATGCTTCTGCATATTTTTGTGCATATACAGGTACTTCAAACCAGACTAATCAAAAGTGGCATTTCATACACAGGAGACTTCAAGGTATCCCTGCATGATCCGACCGCAAGCCTCAGAGTCACTCTTCCTGTTTCATTTCTATTGTTTTTCTGTTTTAGACAGAACTGTATTTAAAGATATTCTCGTGTATTCAGTTAGGGATCACGACTATGTACTACCTAGTTTTGGGAAGTTATCTTGAGTATTGCCGCTTCAGCCTGTATTACTCCTATTTCCGCATTTATATAAAAATTTGTTTCGTAATATCATGTTTTTACTGTTTTAAATAATATTAAGTGTTAGGCTTACCTAGTTTTAGAAACTAGGTGCCATCACGACTCCTACGGAGAATTTTGGGTTGCGAATGTAAGAAACTCAGTTATCCCTGGTACATAAGGGTTATTGCAAGGCGAGTAAAGGTCATTGAAAATGTGAAAAGATGTCAAAGATGAAGAGGTAAAAAATCTACAGGTAAAACTTTAGAGCATTAAATGTTATTACTACCCTAAAACGTGGAAGAAGTCTTGATCAGGCATTGACATTCTAGACTCATGTACAAATATCCATGTATAGCATCGACATATGCACGTTCATACATTTTAGATATGTATGAGACTTGTTAGCGAATTGTTTGTATGTATGCTCTATGAGAATTGATGTGAGATTGGGTCTTTATCATGAATAGATGTTCTATATTCCTGTAGAGGTATTCGACTTAAAGCTACATGGGGCATATGTCCTTTATATGCGGATTTAGCACATTTGTATATTGTCACGCCCCAAAATTGAGGAGACATGTCCGGCACCCAGTGGCATACTCGGCCGGAGCGTACCACTCTATAAACATGAACCATGGAGGATTAACCCTCAACGTAGGCCGACAAGGCCTATCTACAAGTAAACAATACCAACCAAGGAAGACAAGGCCATACAGTGAAACCATCTAAAAGATAATATCTAAATCACCTGAAGGGTAAACACACTCAAACATATACATTTATATATATATATATATATAAATATATATATATATATATATATATATATATATATATATATATATATATATATAATTGTGCAGGCCAACGAGGGCCCCATCAATGTCTACAATCAGTAATACCAAACTGTACATGTACACAGGGACGACAAGGCCATAATACTAACATACATAATATACAGGACTCGTCTACATGCCTCTAGAGATAACATAACTGTATGATGGTCGGAATAGGGCCCGACCTACCCATCAACTTTGTATATACAAAATAGACTCTGTAGTCTAGACTTGGTAACTACGGGAGTGTAGTTTAACGATCAAGGTGATGCTTAGCTGTCCACTTGGATGGTCTATCTGGCTGTCTATCATAACTAGCAGGCATGAAATGTAGCATCCCCGACAAAAAAGGCGTCAGTAAGAAATAATGTACTGAGTATGTAATGCAATAAAATAACTAAAAAAGTTGAAACTGAATTGAAGTACATAGTAAACTAGAAGCCAAAGACTACTATGAGTTATATTTGCCTGTCCCGATTTAACACAATGCAATATAGTAATATCATAGCTAATCGACCACATATAGGGCTCAATGTATCTCACTGACTAAATGGACAGGAAATAGTAAACTCTCACTAATCGTAAGGTTAGGCAAATAAATACTCTCGGTGACCATAAGTCTAGGCAATTGTGTCTCTCACTGACTAAGTGGCTAGGTAATAATATCTCCACCGACCAAGAGGCCAGGCAAATATAAACTCTCACTGAACAAGTGGCTAGGCAAATATAATCTCTCACCAAGTGGTCAGGCAACTGAAAATATATGCATATGATGTTGCATGTCATGGGTATAGTTGAATGTATGAATGTGCGTATATGACTTCTTTATTTCTATCCAATTTCATGAAATGATATGAAGCGGATAAGAACCCCTCCTAATAGATACAATGGAAATATACAGAAAGATGAAACACCTATGAGACACAAGCTTTATAGCATGTGTTTCTTGTACAAGATTCATCCAACTCTTACTTACTATGGATTCGTACCAATGAAAGAAAAGGGATAGCCATTACATACCTCTCGTCATCTATACGAACGTCAATAACGAACTTGTCTCGAATAGCAGCTTAACCTATAACAATGACAATACATTCGTTAACTTAAAGAATACTAGTATATGATGTATATTGGATGATAAATCGTTCATAAAAAGAATCAGGCAGCATACCCCCTTATTTTACTACATTCCTCAAGCCTACAATAGGCATAATATTGACTATTGTAATGAGCGTCAAGCTCGTTCTCAGATTATTAAACGACACGTTTCCAACTTCTCTTTTCTTTCGAATCAAGTAACACAAACAACAGCACATAACCCTTCCCACTTATATTAGACATAAATTTAACTAAGAACTAATCTCATAATTAGCTAATCAATGGCGTAGCAACAACAATAATAAACTACACTAGGACTTTCGTCAACTAAATGAAAAATTAGAATATCACGTATTGAGCGATGAGCTCATCTCATAGCCACAACGGCACTTCCATTTTACATAAGCATAATAAAAATATCAACAACAAATCCAAGTGGTTCCCCATAATTTTCCAGCCACAATATCGCTCTAAAACATCCCAAAATAGTCTAACTACGACACATCAAACATGGTTTTTTTTCCTCCTTTAATCTTACAAGTTCTTTAACAACAAGATAACTATGACTTAGATAAGTTCGAGAACAAGTAGAAGAGTCATAATCTCACCTTCCATTATCAAGAACAGCTCCAACTCGAGCGTACTTCACCTTGAAGAAATCTCCCAAAGTAGCCACTAGAAGAAGAACAAAATATCTTCGAACACCACAAGGTTTCTAGTGTTTGATTCACTTTGAGCACCTTAGGATTAGCTCTTGAACTATGTGAGAACCTTTAGAGAGATTTTTAGGGTGTATAGGAACCTATATGGATGAGAAATGAGGTCTCCATGTCGTTCTACCACTTCATACGACTTTAGAACTTTCCACCGCCTAAGTGGGTCCCAAAGGATTGCCTGCATAGTCTCACAAAAATGTGATTATCTCTCTACTCTAACATTGTATTAAAAAATGGTTTAATTATTTGGAAACTAAACTTGTAGGCCTTAAATTTGGTGGCTGGATAACCCAGTAATTCCAAGTATATTGAGAGAAAAGCTTAGTGACATTATACCCAATGTTCACTAAAATTATGAATGTAACTTGTAATAAATTTTGCCGACTTTTGTTTTACCATGTGTTTGGCATCAAAACTCAATATAAAAATAAATATATATGATTCAATTACCTTAAAACACAACCTCCTTAGCATATTGAGCACTCCTAGTTTAATCATGAAAGTACAGTTTATTATATCTTTGATTCATTTAGGCTCCAAGCCTCACGATGCTTCCTTAACACCTATTTTAACTAATCAATATCTTTGTAAAGTTCTTTTAAATCTCTGGCTTATATGGATTCACTTAAGTGCATTCTAACATGAATGTACAGGGTGTGACATCCTTCCTCCCTGAGGAACATTCGTCTTCAAATGTTAACTCTTAGAGACATGCAAAAAAATTTCCAGAGTCTTATCTGTACACTCAACTAAAACCAACCTGCACAACAGCCAGAAAAATACAGTATACATACCACATAGGGAAAATATCTATAAATAGCAACACTTGGCATCACACGAGCGTCAATCATAATTACTGCAAGTCAAAAATAAGAGCTCACCTCATGACCTTCTGACTAAAACTGGGCTATGCTATAATATCCCATCTCGAGCAAAATCTTCAGTTTGAAATAGGTGAGGATATTTAGATATAATCTCCTCTCCGGCCTCTCATGTCATTTGTTCGACATACTTATCTCTCACATAATACCTTCACATAGGCTATCTTTTTGATCCTCAACCTACGAACCTATCGATCTAAATTGGACACTGCAATCTCATCGTATGATAGATCCTCAGTAATCCTAACGCCATCTACTTGGACAACCCGAGAAAGGCCTCCAATACACTTCTGTAGCATGGTTAATGAAGTGACTCTAGCTCTGGAGGTAATTCATGCTCATAAGCTACTCTGCTTATACGTCGAATGACTCTGTAAGGCCCCATATATTTTGGCTTAAGCTTGCCCTTCTTACTAGATCTCATGACTCCTTTCATAGGCAACATCTTTAGGAATACCTACTTGTATATGACTTTCCATAGTTCGTAATTCAGGAATTTTTATTCTACAACTTTGGCCTTCATATAATTTTTATTCTGATGCTCTTAAAATCAAATACAATCCTGACCTTGGCTCTCATAGTTCTCGCTTTACTTTTCCTAAGCTTAGTTATCAGCTTGGTACATGTAACATTGCTATTCAACCCTTCTATCGCACCTTGTATAGAGATATACAAATATATCTGCTCCGCTTGAGCAGCGAGTGATTTAGGAAAGGCTTCAACTTCTCAACCTCGTATTCTAGCCTCCTGATATATCCCGGTCTTAAAATTTATACATGATTTGCCATCTTAGCTCACTCACATTCGTGATCTTTTAAATTGTTTTACCTATGTAAAAGCTTGCACATTTGTATTTTAGCATGTTTGTCCTAACAGACACTTTTGAACTGAATGGTCGATCTAGAGTGTCGTTCATCCATATTATACTTTATAGTCCGTGATCATCTTTGAAGTACCGACTATATGATGCCACTCGCCTCATATCATGTCTTCTTATTTTTATAGTATTCCAGATTATGACTCTACTGTCATCTGTGTACTTTACTCGAATTGTAAAATGATGCTCCCTCACCGTATTAATGTCTCAGAGTTTCGCAACAGTGCGAGCACATATTTAGCCTGTCATCTCCACGCCATCTTTAGTTATCTCTAAGGTTGGTACTCCTCTAACTGGCTTTATCGTAGAGCTATTATAGAATATGGCCAATGTACTATCTCTCATGTACTTCTGCTATTAAGAGTGATTCTGCAATGTTCTGAGTCACGATTCCTATAATCATCTAGGTTTAATAATTGGACTCTTGATTTATTTATCTTATTTAACTCTCAAGCTTCCTCTTCCCTCTCAGCCTGTAAATAGGCTTAAGTTGTCTTACAATATGCAGCTCAGGATATTAGCTATTACGTTAAATTTTTGTTGATGCTACGGAACATACATGTTATAATCTTCTAACAATTCAAGCCTTTAAATGTGACGTGGTCTCGGTTCTTTGTTTTAATAATATATGAGAGTCTCGTATAACTACAAGAATGTCAACATATATGCGACATGTATAATACTCCAAAATCTTAAGTGCGTTCATAACGTAACTAATTTTGGGTCATAGATCGAGTAATTCCTTTTCGTGCCTTCTCAGCTGTCTTTAACCGGTAAGCAATTACTTTTTTCTGGTCGTTTTGCCACTTGTAGCATGAATATTTGGCTTATCTTGGTGCCCATGCATAGTGGAATTTCATGTAACTCATATGATCTCGAATATTACTTTTGATTTTACTTCTCGTTCATTAGTCACGATAGGTGTCACTTTCCTATGTAGTGTATACAATGTTTTAGTAAGACTGTTGTTATAAGATTATTTCTTCTATAATATCAAATTCAAGTTGCTATACTTAGGTCGAAGCTTTCTTTATTATATCCTCAGCTAGTCTTTTATTGTATTACTTAGGGGAGACCCTCTGGCTATTGTAAAGCTGCGAGTTTATTACATCGTATACCCAATGAAACTATTTAATGTTCTTACTCGCTGATAATTATCCATAGTTACTTACCTTCGTGCCCTTCTGCTCGTAGGATTACTTTTAAACTCAAATTTTAATTGTCTCCCCAGAGGCACTCTCTTTTATTTCCTTAATGTTTATACGGTACCTTTAACTACACTAACTCCTATATGAAATTTCTCAAGGATTACGACCTCGTATCTACGAGACTGAATTTTCGATGTTGGGGTTCACTATGTTTATCTTACATAATCTATTGATTTATGTGTGACTTCTAGTCTAGCCATAACTAGGCTCTTCCTTGATCAACTACTAACTACTCGTCGGTCCGTTCTCTTATCTATATTCTGCGTAACCTCTCGACGGGTTATGTCTTTTGTCATAACTTCCCTCTCGCACTAGCTCCTTACGTATTAAGTGTCCTTTCGCACTTATTATCAATTAACATCCTTGCTGGGAACCTTCTCCCTCTTCCCGGCATCGTGCTTGCATAACGTTACGGAGTCATGACATATCTATAGGATCTGAATAAATTCAATCTCATTCCTTTCACCTTTTTACCGCATTCTTCCTTTATCGGTCTATGTTTACCTAAACCACTTGACTCCGACTTAATACCATATTACAATAACCATAACTAATACCCATCATATCTCATGTGCTCCAATATGATCCAGCACATCCTGTATGCTCCAACACGATACACGTATCAACTGCGCTAGGGTCCACTGTAATATGGGTAATCACCTGACTACGAAGGGACATATACATATCCAAGCACCACATAAAAATCTATGGTGCCATAATATATCAATATCATAATACCCGCATGGCATAAGCCGTCGTGCCATAACAATATCAATAATACAATAACCGTACAACATAAACTATTGTGTCATAATGATATCAAACGCATAGACAATTCGTGCAGCATAATCATATCAATTGCACGGACAACCCATGTGCCATTACCTCAATCCATATAAGAGATCATATGCAGGGATATATGCATATGAATAAGATATAAGCATGTATGATACACATGGACAAAGAAATAACTATGCCGGGATATATGCATTTCTATAAGAGATGATCTCTACTCATGATATATGCATGTTTGTAACCTGTGAAAATAGCTCCAACATGTAATCCATCATATGAATAGCCATCATGTTCAAATAAAGCATCAAAAGCCTATACATGATCTCAGACATGAATAAGCTAAATCAAGTAGTCATACAAATAATTAAAGCATATCACAAGTAAAGCATGTACCAAAACAAAACATAGCGAAGTCTAAAATATACTCCAAGAATGATATATCTTTGTTTCTCGCATATACGCTCGTCACCTTGCATATAAGTTACCCCCAAACATATATCATGTAGAGCGCAAGTCCATTTTAAAGATATTCCCTCAAGTCAATGTTAAGAAAGATACTTACTTTCTCTTGGTTAGTCTTTCAACCCCAGATCACGTCTTTTCCTTGGTTATTGACCTCCAATTACCCAAAACATAGCTAAATATCATTCGCGAAAGTCAAAGAATGCTAAAGGAAGCAATCCCAATTAATAATGTTTCGATCTTTGACGAAATTCGAAAAAGTCAACTCGAGCACACATGGTCATTACCCGAATCCAAGGTCAAATGTGATCAACCCATAACCATACGAGTCCCAATATGTTACTAGTTTTCACATCCGAGTCCAAATAGATGTTAATAATATCAAAATACACTATCTTAAGTTTCAAGTCAAAAACTCATCTTTATTCTCTGAGTCCTTAATTTATGTGTGATGATCCATGGAATAATGCTATATAATCAAAATCAAATTACAAACCTTACCTCAAAAATTGGATGAAATCCCTCTTTCAAAATTATGTTCTCATGTTCTCAAAAACTCAAAAATGGTGACAATGAGCAAAAGACCGAAATTCAGAACACAAAATACCCCTGATAGCAATTAATCCTTCACGATCATGATGCACAAATTTCCCAACTCTCTTTCTTCTTCGCGATCGCCGCCACTACCTTCGTGATTGCAATGCACTATTGGGCATCTTTAAAATTTGCAGTGACAACCCAAATCCCACCATAGGGGTCGTGATGGCACCTAATCTCTTAGAGTAGATAAGCCAATAACTTAACAAAATTAAATCAACAAAATATGATATAATAAGACATAATTTAATTTAAAAAAATGGAAATAGAGTTAACACAAGCCAAAATGGAAATACTCAATACTTCGCCCCATAACTAGGTAGTACAGAGTCAAGAACTTTAACTGAATACATAAAGATGTATCAAAATACAATATTGTTCGAATATGAGAAAATAACACTTTAAGGATGGTACTTCAAGGGATTGCGACAGTCATGCAGCTCTACATTGAATCCTCACCTTGAATAAATGCTCTCACTCCCCAGGTCTACTACCTCCAACACCTGAATCTGCACAAAAATGCACAGAAGTATAGTATGATTACTCCATAATAGATACCTAGTAAATACCAATAATAACCTCAATGAAGTAGTAACAAGGTTTAAGTCATATAATATTCACTGGTCAAATAACTTGTGCAATATATTGTGGCAACAGAATATATAAATGAAAACAATATCAACAATCTCTTTAGAACAGGTGATAAAAACTCAACGCACGTAAAGGTTCGATTTTGACAACAAGTCATCAAATAGAAGAGGGGCATATGATAGCATGTCAAATTCAACTAACAACTCAATTAAAGTGCATGACGAAGTTTAACAAAATATGCTTATGATCAATATCAACCCCGTTTCAACACATGAATAACTTCAACAGAAACACCCACAATTCATCACATCATCATCAACAATGCCACTCTTGTTTCGCCGCATATGCAAATAACCATAAACGTTGTCGTTATTTCACCGCATATGCATATCACTACCCTTATTTCGGCACATGGGCAATCCAAAAAAATGCCACCCTTATTTCGCCTCACGCTCACAACAATAATCACAATCGCATGGCAAAAACCTCATGCCAACACCTAATCAATCTTTCCAACATGTCCATATGTGCCACAATTATCACAAAATAATAATGCCAAATTTTAATCAAAGATATACGCTCATAATTTATCAATAAGGTGCACAAGTACATGAAAATAGTAAAATGTGGATGGATGTTTGACATATAAAGTATTACTGGGGCTAAATAAATTGTATTAATCATGTTCATGCAGCCACAAAGTAATTAAGAATGTTTCATATAAAACACATCGTCAAATTAAGGCATATTAATAACCTAAGATCTACTCCGGTCATAAGCCACACATAGCACCCGTGTACATGCTCGTCACCTTGTGTACACATTGCTTTTTACATAACAGGAATAAACAATAAAGACCAAATCCTAAGGAGTATTTCTCCTAAACAAGGGTAGGCAAGATACTTACCCCAACAAGCCAAATCAATATTGTAAAATCCCTTGCCTCTCGAATCGGCCTCTAAACGGGTCAAATCTAGTTTAAGAAAACTCAATAACATCAAACAAATATATAGGAATTGATAACTAAGTAATAGAGCACCAATCTTTATCAATTAGCAAAAAGTCAACCCAAGCTCGCTCCCCGAAACCTGATAAAAGTTTTAAATCACGTCTACCCATTCGAATACAAGTTGAAATAAACAAGTTTCATCAAAAATTGACTCCAAATCGGGTTAAAATCTCCATTTTTCACATTATAAATCTTGTTTCAAAACCTCCAATATACCTCTCTTAAATTCACCAATAAAAGTCAAAAATCAAGGATAGAATCATGAAATAAAATTAAATCCGAGTCAATAACGGTTACCCCCATTGAAGTGGTGAAAATAGCCTAAACAGTTGCCCAAATCCGATCTCCCTATCTCAAAATATGATAAAATAAAGCTAACCCTCGATAAAATATATTATACCGAGCACTTTCGGTTCTGCGACCAAACTGCCACTTCTACAACATCTCTTTTGCAACCAAAATGCTTGCTTCTGCGGGTTTCACTTAAGCCTCAGCTCCTGCACTTCTGTGAACATAAATCCGCTTCTGCGGAGCTGATTTTGCCCTCCAAGTAGCGCGGCTACGCTTGTGCACCTGCACATGGTTCGCGCATCTGTAGAAATCACCGATCCGGGTAAACTTCGGATCTGAGGTACGCTTATGCGGGCTCGCAAGTGCAAAAACACCAGACCTGATCAGCCAATTCCACCTCAACTGATCCGAAGCCCGTCCGAAACCCACGAGAGTCTCCCAGAACCCTGTCCAATCACACCAACCAGTACCAAAACATAACATGTACCTACCTTGAGGTGTAAACTCACATAAAATAACATCCAAACCACAAATCACACATCAATTCAATCTTAATGAACTAACTAACTTTCAAGTTTCAAAACTCACACCGAACCACATCTAATCAACTCTGAATAACCCTAAATTTTGCATACAAGTCACAAAGGACATAACCGATAATCTCCAAGCCTCGGAACCACAATCCAACCCCGATAACTTTAAAGTCAACTACCAATCAAACCAATGAACTTTCAAAACCTTCAAATTTCTAACTTTTACCAATAAGAGCCAAATCAACCTAGGAACCTCCCGATCCAAATTCGAACATACGCCTAAGTTCAAAATCACCATAAGAGCCTACTGGAACAATTAAAACACCATTTCGGGTCCCTTACAAAAAATTCAAACCTCGGTCAACTCTTATAACTTAAGCTTCCACCCTTGGAACTTAGTATTCTAATTCATTCCAAAACTTCTCTAAAACCAAACCAATCATTCCTGCAAGTCACACGACAAGAAAAAAACGTACGGGAAGTATCAAATACGAGAATGGGGCTCAAATATACAAAGCGACCAGCCGGGTCGCTACATTCTCCACTTCATAAACAAATGTTCCTCAGCAAAGGGGTTTAGAATCATACTTAGGATATCGACAAGATGAGGATATATGCTCCGCATATCATGCTCGGTCTCCCAAGTTTCCTCCTTAATCGGTTGACCACTCCATTGAACCTTTACCGATACAATATCCTTCGACCTCAACTTTCAAATCTTCCTATCCAAAATAGCCTCCAACACCTCATCATAAGTCAAATCCTTGTCCGGCTTCATCAAGATAAAATCCAAAACATGTGACGGGTCCTCACAATACTTTCGAAGTATGAAAACATGAAACACTATATGAACTCTCGATAAGCTGGGTGGCAAAGCAAGTTCGTAGGCCACCTTACCAACTCTCTCCAACATTTCAAATGGACTAATATACTGAGGGCTCAACTTGCCATTCTTTCCAAATCTCATCACACCCTTCATGGCCTAAACCCTAAAAAGAACCTTCTCACCCACCAATGAATGCCCCATCATGAGCCATCCTATCAGCATAACTCCATTTCCCAGACCGCGTTATACGAAGCCACTCCTTAATCAATTTCACCTTCTCGAAAGCATCACAAACCAAATTTGTGCATAGTAGCCTAGCCTCGCTAGGCTTAAACCAAGCCATTGGAGAATGACATCGCCTCCCATATAATGCCTCATACGAATCCATCTGGATGCTCGACTGGTAGCTGTTGTTTTAGGTGAACTCCACTAAAGGTAGAAATTGGTCCCACTGACCTCCAAAATCAATAGGCATGCCCTCAACATATCCTCAAAAATTTGAACAGTCCACTCAGACTTCCTGTCCATCTAAGGGTGAAATGTGGTGCTCAACTCAACCGGAGAGCCCAACTCCCGCTGAACAGCTCTCCAAAAATGCGAGAGCAAACTGAGTGCCGCAATCCGAGATAATAGAAATAGGTACACTATGCAGGTGGACAATCTCCCAAATGTAGATGTTAGCCAACTGCTCCAAAGTGTGGGAAGTCATGACTGGAAAAAAATGTGAAGACTTGGTCAGTCTATCCACAATGACCCAGACTGTGTCAAATCCCCTCAATGCCCATGGCAAATCTACGTCAAAGTCCATAGTAATGTGCTCCTGTTTCTACTTCGGTATCTCAATCTTCTAAAGCAAAATACCTGGCCTTTGATGCTCATACTTGACCTGCTGACAGTTCAAAAACTTAGCAACATATCCGACAATTTATTTCTTCATCCTCCACCACTAATAATACTGCTTAAAATCAAGGTACATCTTCGCAGCACCCCAATAAATAGAATACCGCGAACTATGATCCTCCTCAAGGATAAACTCTCTCACCCATCCACATTAGGAATACAAATTTTGCCCTAAAGAGGCAATACACCATCATCACCAATAGTCACCACCTTGGCATCACTTCACTATATTTTGTCCTTGAGGGAAAGCAAATTGGGAATAATCATACTGATGAGCCTTTATGTGCTCAAAAAGGAAGACTGAGATATAACAAAAGCAAAGACTCTGCTAGGCTTCGAAATAGCCAATCTCACAAACATGTTGGCCAAAGCTAGAACATCACAGCCAAAGGCCTCTCTCAAACTAGAAAAAAAGTAAGACTTACCATACTTTCAACACTCCTACTCAAGGCATCCACAACAACATTAGCCTTTCCCTAGACAATAAAGAATAGTGATATCACAGTCCTTCAATAGCTCTAACCATCTCCGCTGCCTCAAGTTTAGATCCTTTTACGTGAACAAATGCTTAAGACTCCGATGATCTGTATACACCTCACAAGACATTCCATATAAATAACGTCTCCAAATCATGAGCATATTAACAATAATTTCCAACTCCAAATCATGCACTGGTAGTTCTTATCATTGGTCTTCAACTAGCGCGACATGTAGGCAATCACCCTACCATCCTGCATTAACACATACCCAATGTCCAGTCGTGAAGAATCACAATAGACCGTATATGATCCCTATCCTGAAGGCAAAATCAACACTGGAGGTGTAGTCAAAGTTCTCTTGAGCTTCTGAAAGCGCTCCTCACACTCATTCAACCATCTGAATGGAGCAACCTTCTTAATCAACATGGTCAATGGAGCTGTAATAAACAAGAAACCCTCTATGAAATGGGGATAGTAACAAGCCAATCTCGGGAAACTCCTAATATTAGTAGCAAAGGTATGGGCCTACTTTGAACTGTCTCAACCTTAGTTAGGTCCACTGTGATCCCATCACTAGACACCATGTGGTCTAAGAATGCTACTGAATCCAACCAAAACTCATACTTGGAGAACTTATCATACAATTCCTTCCCCCTCAAAGTCCGAAGTACAGTCCACAAATGTTGGTTGTGCTCCTCCCTACTACGGGATTACACCAATATATCCTCAATAGTCACAATGAAGAAGGAATCGAGATAAGGCTGAAACATGTTGTTTATCAAAAGAATGCAAGTCGGTGGACCATTGTTCTGGCCAAAAGACATCACCAAAAACTCATAATGCCTATAACGGGTCCTAAAGGCCGTCTTAGGAATGTGTGAAGACCTGATCTTCGAATGATGGTACCCCGATCTCAAGTCAATCTTTGAGAACACCCTAACACCCCAAATATTATCAAATAAATCATCAATACATGACAGTGTATACTTGTTCTTGATGATAACCTTGTCCAATTGCCTATAGTCAAGGAATTTTTTTATGGAACAGTCTTTCTTCTTCACAAATAGAACTGGCGTCCCCAAGGTAACACGCTTGGCCTCATCAAACCTTTATATTTGAAGGAATAACTTGGCCTGATGAAACTATATTCTAGCAACTCCTGCAACTATTCCTTCAATTTTGTTGGAGCCATGCAATATGGTAAAATAGATATAGGTTGAGTACCCGGTGCCAAATCAATACCAAAATCATCATCCTTGTTAGATAGCATGCCCGGTAGGACTGCAAGGAAAATATCTAGAAACTCCCTCACCACGGGGACTGAATCAGCCGTGGGAGTATCAGCACTTAGATCTCTAATAAAAGCTAAGTACGCCAAGCATGCCTTCTCAACCATCCGTTGAGCCTTTAGAAAAGAATCCACCCTACTAGCAACCCCGATATAACCATCCGGTAGGACTGCAAGGAAAATGACCCAAGGAACCTCTTTGTTTCAACTTTAGCAACCCCGATATAACACATTATCACGCTCTCAGCGTGACAATCAAGAATAGCGTGGTATAAGATAACCAAACCATAACAAAGTCACATCGAAATCCACCATATTAAGAATCAAAAGATCAGCCCTAGTCTCGTAGCCTCTGATAGTGATTAAACAAGAACGATAGACACAGTCCACCACGATAGAATCCCTTACGAGTGTTGACACATAAACAGTAGTGTCTAGAGAATCACGAGACAAATCCAATACGAAAAAAACTAGGATGACATGTTTGAATAAGTATAACGGGGGTCAAATAAAATTGATGCATCTCTATGACAGACCGAAAAATGCCTGTATGACTGCATCTGCTGCAACTGCCTCAGTCCTACAATGGAAAGCATAATAATGGGCCTGGCCTTTCCTTCTGGGACGACCTCTACCCGCCTGGGCCCCACCTCTAGCTGGCTGTGCAAGTGGTGTAGGATCTAGGAGACGAAATCATAGCCTGATTACCATGCTGAAGTCCACACATCCGAAGTATGGGACAATCTCTCCCCAAGTGTCGAGTGCCACCACACTCAAAAGGCCTCTCTACGAGCATGGATGTTGGTACTAACTCTTCCCTAGACGATTGGAAAAACTGATGCAGGAAGCCTGTGCAAAAGGTGTGTGAAAAAAAGAGGTTGTCCAGTAAATCCTCCAAAACCACGAGGCTTCTTATCCTCCCTAACCTTTCTCTCTTGCTGGGGGATACGCTCTAACCTCCTAGTAATCTCCACAACCTGATGAAAAGCAATCTTAGTCTCCAGCTCTCGTGCCATCCCAAATTTGAAGCTATAGGTGATTCCCTCAATAAATCAACTCGCTCTTTCTCTCTCTCACTGGAAACCAAGGAAGGTGCATGACGAGATAACTCTATAAACCTTATCGCAAACTCTAACACCGTCATACCCCCTAGCACAATCGCTCAAACTCATTGTGCAACTCCTCCCTGCAGGTTTGTGGAATAAACTCCCTCAAGAAAAGATCGAAAAACTGGTACTACGTAAGTGTTGCTTCTTCAGCTGGCTTACTCACATCATAAGTCTGCCACCATCTGTACTCCGGCCTCTTCAACTGAAAAGTAGTAAGGTCGGTGCCGCTCGACTTAACCAAACCCAAGGTACGTAGAATGCGATGACACTAATCCAAGAAACCATGTGCATCCTAAGATACCCCTCCACCGAACTAGGGAGGATGAAATTTCTGAAACCTCTCCAAGCTCTTCTACCCCTCAGCCGACATAACTGCCCCTACCTCGAGCTTAACTACAACCACTAGTTGCACCGGCCTAACACCTGGTGCCTGATAAGCATGAGCCAACCGCCTGGGTGTATGAGCGGCGGGAGTCTGAGCTCCTCCCCCAGCCTATGAAGCAGCTGGTGTGACTGGAATGAACCCTGCCTGGACCAAACTCCAAAATATACTCATAAAGTGTACCAAAGTCTACTAGAGCCCCGGTGTAGTAATAGGCCCCTCAGGTGCCCGAGTAGGTCTCACCTGCTCAACATGATCAGGCTCCTACTCCTTAATTGGAGCTACCCGTAGCTCCACTGTTGTTGCTCTAGCAGGTGCTCTACCTGCGGTTGTGCCCCACCTCAACCTCTACCTCAATCCCGCCTTCTCACACCTCTAGTAAGGGGTATTGGTGCCTGCTCAGCTGATCCGGCGAAATGTGTCCTCACTGTGAGTGAATAAAAGATTAAAGGTTCTATCTTTGGAATAACAAATCGGCACAATAAAGAATGAATGAGTGTGATGTTTCCTAACAGTTCTGTAGCCTCTTGTAGAAAATTACAAACGTCTCTGTATCGATCCGTAAGGCTCCACTAAACTTGCTCATGACTCGTAGAACCTATGAACCTAGAGCGGTAATACCAACTTGTCACAAACCAAATACCACCATAGGGGTCGTAATGGTACCTAATATCTAGGACTAGGTAAGTCAATCACTTAACAACATTAAATCAATAAAGCATGATATAATAAGAACAATTTAATATAAAAGTAAGAATAGAAATAACACAAGCCAAAATGGCAATGCTCATTACTTCTCCTCGGAACTAGGTAGTACAAAGTCATGAGCTCTAACTAAATACATAAAAATGTCTCAAAAGATAATGTTGTTTGAATATGAGAAAATAACAATATCAATATAAGGATGGGACTTCGAGGGACTGCGACGCTCATGCAGCTCTACCTTGAATCCTCGCGGTCAATGAATGCTCTCACTCCTTAGGTCCACTACCTCCAACACATGAATCTGCACAAAAATATGCATAAATATAGTATGAGTACTCCATAATCAGTACCCAGTAAGTATCAAGACTAACCTCGATAAAGTGCTGATGAGGTTCAAGTTATATGATACTCACTAGTCAAATAACATGTGCTATGTATCAATAACTGCAACATAATGTATAATGGAAAACAATATCAACAATCTCTTTAGAATAGGTCATAACAACTCAATGTAAGTAAAGGTTCAGTTTTGACAACAAGTCATCAAATAGAAGTTGGGGCATATGATATCATGTCAGAGTCAAATAACAAATCATTTAAAATACGTGATGGAGATTTAAAAAACATGCATATGATAAAATACCAACCCGTTTAACAACATCTAGAGAAACATCCTCAAATCATCACATAACATCATCAATAATACCACCCTATTTTGCTGCATGTGCAAATAATAATATATGCCATCCTTATTTCACCATATGCGCATATCACCATTCTTGTTTTGCCACATGGACAACCCGAGAAAATGGCACCCTTATCTTTTCCCATGTGCACAATAACAATTACAATCGCATGGCAAAGACCTCGTGCCAATACCCAATCAATCCGCCCAATATATCTACATGTGCCACAATTATTACAAAATAATAATAAGCTCATAATTTATTAATAAGGTTCATAAAAATACATGACAATAGTAAAATACGGATGGGTGTTTAACATATAAAGCAATACCAAGGCTAAATCAATTGTAGTGATCACGCTCACGTAGCTAAAAAGTAATTAAGCATGTTTCATATAAAACACATTCTCAAATTAAGGCTTATTAATAGCCTAAGGTCTAATTTGATCATCAGTAACACATAGCACCCATATACATGCTCGTCACCTCGTGTACACCTCGCTTTTCACATAACACGGATAAACAATTAATGTGAAATCCTAAGAGGTATTTCCTCCACAAAAGGTTAATAAAGATACTTATCTCAACAAGCCAATTCAATACTCTAAAATCCCTTGCCTCTCGAATCAATACAGTATAAGGAACAGAGCAAGAGACTCCGTGAAAGCAAGCCTAATCGTAGGAACGGCACCACAGTACAAGAAACAAAGCAAGAGACTCGAGGAAAGCAAGCTTAATCATAGGTATGAAAGTTTTCCTACAAAAAGGGGGCTGGCTATTGCCAAGCTACACCCAACGGGCTGGCTATTGCCAAGCTACACAAACAGTTAATTTGTTTATAGTCGCAAAAGTTTTCCTACAAAAAGGGGCTGGCTTCAACCTTGCCAAGCTACACAACTCGGAAAACTTTTGTACTATAACCAACGTTAACTGTTCATAACTCAGAGAACTTTCGCACTACAACAAGCTAACTTTCAAAGAGTACACTTACTCTATTTTCATACATGGACCGTACTACAACAAGCTAACTTTCAAAGAGTACACTTACTCTATTTTCATACATGGACCGTCCTTTCCATCAATTCGAAAGGAAGAACAAGAAGGAAATTTAGAAAGAACTCATATGGAATATATCACAATAGATTTACAAGGGGTGCACGAAAATTACAAGAAAATTCTAGGATGACTCTAAGGTTTTACAAGATGATTTTCTGCTTTTGTACAAGGCAATTATTTGATGCGAATACAAGATTATTACAAGATGATCTTACAACTACTACAAGCCCTCCTTTATATAGGACTAGGAGGTTATTACAACACAAACATTCTAGATAAAGTAAACCTATCTTACATGGCAAACTTATTTACAAGCGGGTCCTTCTTGGCATGTGAAGGACTTTAGGCAAACCACTAAATACACTTGAAAGCATGTGAAGGGGTTGAAATATACATGGTGTAGCATGTGAAAGCATGTGACGCCATGTGACTGCCTTGTGTTGCATGTGAAGAAGCATGTGGAGGCATGTGAAAGCATGTGAAAACAAGGTGAAATGGGGCCCGCATAGCATGGAAAGATGTGGAAATTTGTCTAGGCATGGGTAGGATATGTTTTGAGAGTTTTTGGATGATTATGGTAGGAAAACAACAAGAAGTAGGGCCCGGCTAGTTATGGAAAGATGTGGGAATTTGTTTTGGCATGGGTAGGATATTTTTGAGGATTTTTTGATAGGTAATGGAGGATTAAGGTGGGATTAGCAAGGATTAAGGAAATTATCCTTTATCGATCACTGAATTGCCTTCCAGGCATCTTTTCGAGGACCTTGTGAAATAGTGTCTGGAACTTGACGGTTCTTCACTGCTAGGTTCCTTTCCCTTCGGACTGAGAGATGTAATCGGTAGCCTTAATCTGGAAATATCATTAGTGATTTTCTCTCGGATGACTTCATATGGTATATGATATTCTTTTGCTGCTTCCCGGACTCTTTCCCAGTGAGGATGGGTACTGGTATAATTCCAGCTTGCCCATTCTTTTGG